>SJXQ01002010.1:0-16532 GCA_006408695.1 Aepyceros melampus
GCTCCAGCTTCATCCACTTCATTAGAACTGATTCAAATGTATTCTATTTAATGGCTGAGTAATACTCCATTAAACTACATCTCATACTGGCAAGAGATGATATATGTTTTCCTTTCTCATTTTTACTTTTCACTTGGTGAACTAGACCCTAAGAAAGAATTATTAAACTATTTATATAGAACAGTAGCTTTGAATGAATCAAGAAATGTATAAATAAGCATGCTTTTACAAGTAAACAACTGGTGTATAGTAGACTGTAGTTATCTTAAGGGCTTTTGTTCTGCCCATTCATGATTCTACATCATCCTACTGATAGCAACACCCCAAATTCCCTAAGGAACTTATTCCTAATTCCTGTGGTACTTCTGTCAATAATGGTACTACCATCCACAACAACTCCAATGAAAGAACCACCTAGGATTCTACTCTGGGAAAGATAATTTATCTTTCTATTATAATAAATAAAACCAGGGGAGACCGCTTCCCACACACATCTTCCAGTGGCAGGGAGGAAGCTCATTCATAACAACAGAAAAATCAAAACACAAAGGGAAGCAAATTCTCAAAAGATACTTCAGAACCAGATTCAGCCAAGTTAGAACCCATCCCCATCTATTCAGAGTTTCCTAGTAACATGACTTATATACTTTCTTTTGTTTAGCTTGAGTTGGATTTCTGTCATCCATGAGAAAGGCACGTTACATACAATTTACTCATATCATATATTAAAACAAGGCCCCTAGGAAAGTCCACTATCTAATAAAATAAATTTTCTTTCAGAAAAGCTGAGGGACAAAGTTAATAATTAAGTAAAAATCATCACATATACAGGAAATGTTTTCAAGAGATGAGAGAAATACTAAAAACAAGCGAATTTTTTAATGTTACAGAAGACAGTTCAGACCTTACTATATAATCACTGTAATTACCAATATCATTTTATAACTAGATATGTGCCTAAGGAAATGTGTATAGTAACATTTAAAAATCAATCCACTTTTCAAAAAAATAAAAATCAATCATTTTCAATTCATCTCACCTATTTCTGTTTGTATATATTTATGTTTATATACATACATCATTTCATGGCAAACAGATGGGGAAACAGTAGCTGACTTTATTTATCTGGACTCCAAAATCATTGCAGATGGTGATTGCAGCCATGAAATTAAAAGATGCATACTCCTTGGAAGGAAAGTTATGACCAACCTAGACAGCATATTCAAAAGCAGAGACATCACTTTGTCAACAAAGGTCTGTCTATTCAAGGCTATGGTTTTTCCAATAGTCATGTATGGATGTGAGAGCTGGACTATAAAGAAAGCTGAGTGCCAATGAATTGATGTTTTTGAACAGTGGTGTTGGAGAAGACTCTTGAGAGTCCTTTGGACTGCAAGGACATCCAACCAGTCCATCTAAAGGAGATCAGTCCTGAGTGTTCATTGGAAAGACTGATGTTGAAGCTGAAACTCCAATACTTTGGCCACGTGATGCGAAGAGCTGACTCATTTGAAAAGACCCTGATGCTGGGAAAGATTGAGGGCAGGAGGAGAAGGGGAAGACAGAGGATGAAACGGCTGGATGGCATCATTGACTAAACGGACACAGGTTTGGGTGGACTCTAGGAGTTGATGAAGGACAAGGAGGCCTGGCATGCTGCAGTTCATGGGGTTGCAAAGAGTCAGACACAACTGAGCGACTGAACTGAACTGAGCATATACAAAGCATATACTTATATACTATATATATATACCATATATAATTTGTGTACAAAATGTTTATATGTTTTAAAAAGAGTAAATATACAGATTCACTTGGGTTTTTTTGCAACAACTTCTAGAAACACATCTTTTCTAAGTCATATATTGGGGCTGAATACTATGACACTCTGAAAAGCAATGCATATTATTATTTTTACAATGATTCATATTTCCAAAATACATTAAGATGAAACTTCTCAAGATATATAAAAAGTTTTTATAAATTATGTCATGTTTTAATTACTATTTTTTATTTCAAGCAAAAATATTTAGGAAAAAATCATTTTCTGGTCTAGAGCTAGCAAAATTTCAATTCCAAAAAGTAAAACTTGGATATCTATTCCTTACTCTCAAAAGGTTTAGAAAAACATAATTATACAGAGACAGAGTGATATATGGCATAAAGTTAGCTGAGGGTATTTGAGGGAACTTTGTACTATTTGTGAAATTTTTCTGTAAGTCTGAAGTTATGTCAGCATCAAAGTTCACAACTTTGTATCTTGTCTATCATATGATTATTAGAGTAAGTGATGATGTCATTAAAAGTACATTCTATTTTGTGAACTTTGTTTTTATATTGAAGACCCATTTTTTAGATTTCTGCCTTTACCTTATTAATTTCTAAGAACTCCAAGTTTATGAAGCCTTTTGCTGATTCATACTCGAGTCATTTGCCTTTTCACTTTAGTTTATGGTGATATTTTCCCCCATGTTAAAGCTATCTGATGTTTCTTTTAGGCATTTTCTCCTATGTTCTGGTTGTGAGATACCCATTTAAAGGTTTAATATATAATCTACCTACATTTGCTTCTAGTTTGGAAAAACAAGAAGAGAAAAAGATGTTAGAAAAGTATGGCATAGTAGGACTAGGAAAATTAATTTACCTATTTCCTTATCTGCTACTAAATTTAAAAGAGAAAAATAGTTTTGGTGAATTTTCGTTTTTAAAATAGCTTTTAATTTTTTTAATGTGACTATGTACTTCATTTCTGTAGTAGTCACGTAGTTACCGTAAAATGAAAGCTTAGAGTTGCAGACATGACATAACCATGCACAAAAGAAAAAAAAATCAAATATTTGCACAAACGTTTTACAAATGTAACACTTCCATCAAACTTTTTTCTTTATACTAAGAAATATCTAAATGTAATGCAAACACACTTCCCTGGTGGCTGAACAGTAAAGAATTTTCCTGCAATGCCAGAGACTTAGGTTTGATCCCTGAGTTGGGAAGATCCCCTGGAAAAGGTAATGTAAACATAAAATTTTACCTGAAATGTGCCACATTCTAACAGCATATATGCCTCAATGAGTTGGTTCTTGTGAACACAGGGACTACTTCAGAAGTTAAATAAACCTACAGAAGCCATCATATATATATATAAATATTCCAGATGAAAGTTTTCCATTTCAGAAGTGGTACAGTACTTTAAGACCACAGGCTGTGGCTCTAAACTAGATAGATTCAAATCACAGCTCTGTTATGAAGTAGTTATATGATCTAAAGTGACGTTAACTAATACAATTAACAATACTTACATCATGGAATCTGGGGGAAGATTAAACAGATTAATATATGTAAAGTACTTGGAAATAGTACTGCCCCATTCAAAGCATTCAACATGTAAGCTGAGTTTCATCTAAAAACTATGCCCACTTTACAATACTGTATTTGTTTTGCTATATGGAAGAAACACAAGCTGGAATCAAGATTGCCAGGAGAAATATCAATAACCTCAGATATGCAGATGACACTACCCTTACGGCAGAAAGTGAAGTGGAGCTAAAAAGCCTCTTGATGACAGTGAGAGAGGAGAGTGAAAAAGTTGGCTTAAAGCTCAACATTCAGAAAACAAAGATCATGGCATCTGGCCCCATGGGAAATAGATGGGGAAACAGCAGAAACAGTGTCAGACTTTGTTTTTTTGGGTTCCAAAATCACTGCAGGTGGTGACTGCAGTCATGATGTTAAAAAGACGCTTACTCCTTGGAAGAAAAGTTATGACCAACCTAGATAGTATATTCAAAAGCAGAGACATGACTTTGTCGACTAAGGTCCGTCTAGTCAAGGCTATGGTTTTTCCTGTGGTTATGTATGGATGTGAGAGTTGGACTGTGAAGAAGGCTGAGCGCCAAAGAATGGATGCTTTTGAACTGTGGTGTTGGAGAAGACTCTTGAGAGTCCCTTGGACTGCAAGGAGATCCAACCAGTCCATTCTGAAGGAGATCAGTCCTGGGATTTCTTTGGAAGGAATGATGCTGAAGCTGAAGCTCCAGTACTTTGGCCACCTCATGCGAAGAGTTGACTCATTTGAAAAGACCCTGATGCTGGGAGAGATTGAGGGCAGGAGGAGAAGGGGACGACCGAGGATGAGATGGCTGGATGGCATCACGGACTCAATGGACGTGAGTCTGAGTGAACTCCGGGAGTTGGTGATGGACAGGGAGGCCTGGCGTACTTCGATTCATGGGGTTGCAAAGCGTTGGACACGACTGAGCGAGTGAACTGAACTGAACTTACATCAAGGGCTGTGTTTCCTTGGGTTGCTGGAGATGATTCCATGATGCGGCATGTAATCTTGACCATTGCTGCTGGTGGGAGTAGTTGGGGAGACGTTTGTGGAGTCTGAACAGGATTAGGCTCCCTTGTTTGCCGGGGCTGGGAGCATATCGTGGAGGACATTTCCTGAAAGCAGGGAATCATCCTTATGAAATTTAGAACGGCACTGATTTGCCCAATTATTTCCTTTTTTACATTTTGCACAGAGGCCGGGGACATTCCTCTTTTGTGAATTACCTTTTGGAAATTTCCCTTTCTTACATTCCACTCTAGTATGTCCAGGTTTCCCACAATTAACTCAAGTGCTGGGGAATTTTGGAAGTGGTAATCCTGCCATAGCCTGAGCTAATCAGCTTTAAAGGATTAGGTTCCCACTCCCTGGCATAGTTTAACATAATCCTTCAAACTAGCTTTTCCTTTCAAAGGGTTCTTCCCTTCTTGCAATCCATGTTAGCACTGTCATGAGCCAACAATTATAATATGACATCTGCTGCCTCGACTTTGGTGACTTGCGTGCAGACTGCAGTCTTGTAATTGGGCAATAAATTCAGTATAGGGCTCTTTAGGCCCCTGGACAATTTTTTGAAAGGAAACAGAAGTCTGGCTTTTTGACTCTATTTTCTCTCGGGTCCTCAAGCAGACCTTTGCAGTTGATCATTCATACATATTTGATCTCACCCTCTGCCCCAGGGACCTATCCCCACATGTTGTTCGAATGAAACAGCGATATTATTAGTCTGATCATGTAGCCTGGGTCTCAGCATGGTCCTGTCATCAAGTTCTAAACTGAAGAAATTCCCCTGGGGCTAAGATTGTTTTCACTAATGTTGATCCATCTACTGGAATGAGGTGATTGCCTTCTGCCACACCCTGAACTATTCCCACTGTGAACGGGGAATTTACACCATAATTTTGTACTGGCTTGTTTTAATTCCTTTAGGATTTTAAAAGAAAAAGTTTCATGAATAGCCTCATAGACTCCATTAGGGTTGTTAGGGTGGACACCAGGAGCTTCCCTCTCATGGATAGTAATGGGAAAGGCAGTAGGAAAAGCCTTTAAATCTCCGTCCTGTGGTGCTTGTAAAATTCCTTTTGGTGTGGATGAAAGGTGAGGAGTGGGCATAGACACTCCTGGAAGATGCTTCCTGCGAAAGCAGGTGGTGGCCGTGGGGTTGGGGGAGGCAGAGGGAAAGCTCCCTCATCTCCCTCCAGAGCCGTGGGGGGGCTTGTCCTTTCCCTCAGAGTCCACATACTCTGGACTTTGAGGTTTTTCAAGAGTCATCATCACTTTCATCAAAAGAATCAGAAGTGTGCCCAGGTTCCAGTATTGACGTAATTAATGGCCATGAACTCTGAGTAGAAATAGGGAGTGGAGTTCCTTTTGCATGTTCTTTCTTTAACTTGGCTCCAACCTTTTCCCAGACTTTTAAATCTAACATCCCTATTGACGGGACCAGCAGCAACATTTATCCATGGTTTGCAACAATTCTAATAATCGCCCTTCACTAATAGAAGCTCCCCCCACTTTCAAAAGCTGTCTTAATAAACAAATACATTGGTGATGGTGTTCTGCACTCTCAACATCTTCCACTTTAACCCTGATGAAATGCCTGAAGGACTTGCATGGGAATTTTCAGAGGCCTCTCAGCCGTCCCAGGTTCTGCCTCACTGTCGTTTCACCTTTGCTCCTGTGGCCTTTCACCCCAGCCCCACGCTGGGCGCCAGTTGTTGTCCCGATGGTCCAGGAGCGATGAGGATGAAGACAGCATGGAGCCTGGTGCAGAGGGCTCGGGGCCGCAGGCGCTGCTGGGCTGAGGTGCAGAGTCCGCTCTGAGCCCAGCTTTCATTCCTGACTGCAGACTACAAGACTTTCTCAGATCTTATCTTTCTCAAGATAAGATAAGATAAGAAAGATAAGATAACACGTGCTGTGTTAATCACCTACTCCTAAGTGTCATGGACTTCACTGACATGGTCCCAATCTGCTTGTTGCCCAGGCCATCCCTTCTGGGCTGGTCTCAGGAACAATCAGTGGGCACACACTGAACCGGTGCTCCAAGGTCCACGCTTCCCTGTCCCCAGTCACACTCCCTTCTGGGTCTCGCCTTGGGGTCTGTAACGAGATTATTCTTAAGAAAAATATGAAAGATAATTATTAACTTGATTTCTTAATATATTCTGTGTCTCCAGGTGCTACTTCTGTGGGATTTCTCGAGGCTGTGGCAGCACATTGTTAGGGATCCCCGCTGCCGACATATATTAGGCCCTTGCAGTTGTTTTATGGCCCACTGATGGTCTTTTCATTTCTAATCATTTTTTCTTCATGTGTTTAACTCTGGATACTCTTTATGGGCATGTTTTCAAGTTGACTGATCTTTTCTTCTGCAATATCTAATCTACTATTAATGCTGTCACCGTATTTTTCATTTCATATATTGCAGCTTTCTTCTCCAGAAGTTGAACTTGGGTCTTGTTATATCTTCATCATCTCTATTTAACTTTTTGGACCTATTGAAAACAGTTACTGAAAAAATTGCTTTAATGTCCTTGCCTGCAAATTTTAACTTCTATGTTAGTTTTGTTTAATTTTCATTGTTTCTTCTCATCATGGGTTGTATTTCCCTACTTCCTCATGTCTGATAATCTTAAATTGCATGCCAAACATTCTGAATGTTGTCTTGTTGGGTACTTTTTATTCCTATAAATATTCTTGAAGTTTGTCACAAGTGCACCTAAATTACTGGGACACCGTTTGACCCTTTCATGTCAACATTCAGAAAACGAAGATCATGGCATCTGGCCCCATCACTTCATGGGAAATAGATGGGGAAACAGTAGAAACAGTGTCAGACTTTGTTTTTTTGGGCTCCAAAATCACTGCAGATGGTGACTGCAGCCATGAAATTAAAAGGCGCTTACTCCTTGGAAGAAAAGTTATGACCAACCTAGATAGTATATTCAAAAGCAGAGACATTACTTTGCCGACTAAGGTCCGTCTAGTCAAGGCTATGGTTTTTCCTGTGGTCATGTATGGATGTGAGAGTTGGACTGTGAAGAAGGCTGAGCGCCAAAGAATGGATGCTTTTGAACTGTGGTGTTGGAGAAGACTCTTGAGAGTCCCTTGGACTGCAAGGAGATCCAACCAGTCCATTCTGAAGGAGATCAACCCTGGGATTTCTTTGGAAGGAATGATGCTAAAACTGAAGCTCCAGTACTTTGGGCACCTTATGCGAAGAGTTGACTCATTGGAAAAGACCCTGATGCTGGGAGGGATTGGGGGCAGGAGGAGAAAGGGACGACCGAGAATGAGATGGCTGGATGGCATCACAGACTCAATGGACGTGAGTCTGAGTGAACTCCGGGAGTTGGTGATGGACAGGAAGGCCTGGCGTACTGCGATTCATGGGGTCGCAAAGAGTCGGACACGACTGCGTGACTGAACTGAACTGAGGTGGGATCACTGCAGCACTTAGACTTGGGCTAATGATTTTACATTCTGAGATGAGACTCTTCTGAGCACCCAACCCAATGCCTACTGAATTGAGGTTTTTCTGTATAGCTGGTGGGAACAGGAATCTTCCTGACCCTGAGAACTGGCCACTGTCCTCCTAATTTCTCAGCAGTCTCTTTCCCTGGTCCTGGACAGATTCCTTGCAGTGCCCCTGAGAAGACAAGTAACTAGTCAGGGATCTGCTGGACTCTCTAGGGAGGTCCTCTGTAGCTCTCCGGTTTATTTCTCTGTGTACCTCTCTGTCCTGTGAGCTCCACCCTGTGGTCTCCCTGGACTCTCAGCCTGTTTCTTCAACTCAGGAGGCCTGCTCGCTCTGCTTCAGTGCCCTGCCTGAGCCACTGTCAGGAAACTCAAGCCAGTAAGCTGGGTAACTGGTAACAAACTTCATTTGTTTCCCTTTCTCAGCATTACTGTCCTTTGTCACTAGAAGGCTAGTATTTTGAAAACCACTATACCATATATTTTGCATGTATTTTTTTCCTTGGAGTGTGTGTGTGTGTGTGTGTGTGTGTGTGTGTTTGGGGTTGGGGGAGGTTGTTCCAGTGAGGAGGCTAAATCCAGACACTGTTACTCCATCTTAGCCGGAACAAAAATCTTCAATCAAAAATATTAAGGACAAAATTGCTAAGCTGTCAGCAATTGTGTGATTAAAGTTTTCAACCTTATTCCCACTGCTGCAAAACAGTCTTAGACAGAAGATAAAATAAAAAAACACTAGAAACAGGCATTCAAATAGCTAGATATACAATATTTTTTCTTATAATTTGCATGGTCTTTTATTTATTATGTACTTTATAATTCATATAATAATTCTTTAATGTAGGCAACATCTTCATTATCTTAGAAGTGTAGAATCTGGATTCAAGAAAGCTAGTGAGCTATTATCCCCATGTATAAGCCATTACTCTTATGCTTCAGTTCAGTTCAGTCGCTCAGTCGTGTCTGACTCTTTGCAACCCAAAGAACTGCAGCACACCAGGCCTCCCTGCCCATCACCAACTCTCGGAGTTCATCCAAACTCTTGCCCATCAAGTCGGTGATGCCATCCAGCCATCTCATCCTCTGTCATCCCCTTCTCCTCTTGCCCCCAATCTCTCCCAGCATCATTGGAAAAGTCCAATGAGTCAACTCTTCGCATGAGGTGGCCCAAGTACTGGAGTTTCAGCTTCAGCATCATTCCTTCCTAAGAACACCCAGGACTGATCTATTCAGTTCAGTCGCTCAGTCGTGTCTGACTCTTTGCAACCCAAAGAACTGCAGCACACCAGGCCTCCCTGCCCATCACCAACTCTCGGAGTTCATCCAAACTCTTGCCCATCAAGTCGGTGATGCCATCCAGCCATCTCATCCTCTGTCATCCCCTTCTCCTCTTGCCCCCAATCTCTCCCAGCATCATTGGAAAAGTCCAATGAGTCAACTCTTCGCATGAGGTGGCCCAAGTACTGGAGTTTCAGCTTCAGCATCATTCCTTCCTAAGAACACCCAGGACTGATCTCCTTCAGAATGGACTGGTTGGATGTCCTTGCAGTCCAAGGGACTCTAAAGAGTCTTCTCCAACACCACAGTTTAGTTGCTGAAGGCTGACTTGGAGAATTCTGAGCATTACGTCACTAGCGTGTGAGATTGGTGCAGTTGTGCGGTAGTATGAGCATTCTTTGGCATTGCCTTTCTTAGGCATAAGTAATTTTGCATAATAGCAATCAGTGAAACTTAACTAGTTGATATTCTGTTAACACTGGGTGTCAAGAACATAGATATATTCAGAAAGTATAATGCCAGCCAGGAGATGGTCTCAGAGCTAAAGCTGTAACAAAAACATGTGAAATAAGTTAATATTGAGTTGGAGAAGGAAATGGCAACCCACTCCAATATTCTTGCCTGGGAAATCCCATGAACAGGGGAGCCTGGTGGCTATTGTTCATGGGTTTGCAAAGAGTTGGACATGACCTAGTGTTTAAACAACAACAACAAATATTAGGTTGGCTCAAAAGTTTTTTCAGGTTTTTCTGTAAGATCTTATGGAAAAATCCAAATGAACTTTTTTGCCAAGCCATAACGTTTGAATAATGGAAAGGAACAGTAAAAAACTCAGATCAGCTCAATATAATTATTTTTAAAAATAATTGGTTTGTAAGATTTAGAAAGGAATACAATTGAGACGTTAAAAAACTTAAAAAAATTTTTTTTTTGATAAGTATATTTGATTTTCAGATTGGAGAAAGATGCAGACTTGATATGCTTTGACCTCAGTAGAGCATTTGAGAAATCTCCCCTGATCTTTACTTTGATACGGACATAATAAGAAAAATGGAGATTCAGTTCTGGGAGATTAAAGGAATTTCTTTAAAACAAAGAACATGGACAAATGACTTTTCTGCCTATTGAGATGTCTTTTTGAAGATCAACAAATCTTCCTGTCTTGATCATTTTCTTCAATAAATTGAATTAAGCCATAGAAATCCTATGAAGGAGAGTTAAATAATAGAATGAAGATTCAGAGTCTCAAGGTCTCAATATACTTGATGTGACCAAAAAATCAACAAATGCTTGAAAGAAATAAATATAAATACTTTTTCAGGTTAAAATAATACAAATAATGTAGAAATATAAAAACAGAAAACATAACAATACAAGGACAGTGCTGGAACTAAACATTTCTCTTCCTCAAATTTTTCCCTCTACCACACACAGTAATATACAAGAGAGATATCTAAAACAAAGGCTGAGAGTGGAATAGTGGGCATATGTAACTTGGCAAGCAAAATAAATCATAATGATAAAGGGTACTGTAATCAATGAATATCTCATATGAATTTTTAGGTATTACATAGAGTATTAACAATTAGAAAGCAAAACTTTAAGGATACAGGATAATAAAGAACTATGAGAGGAGTAGACTTTAACTTAGCTTTTTCAGCCTCAGACAGAAAAGTAAGAATATTGGTAATTAACATAGATAGCCTCAAAGGGTATATGTCCAACTATATGCTTAAATCAGAATTTGCCACTTTCCCCCCATTGATTATAGAATATTTAGGGCTTCGGTCATGGTTCAGATGGTGAAGAATCCACCTGTAGTGCAGGAGACCTGAGTTTGATCCCTGGGTCAGGAAGATACCCTGGAGAAGGGAATGGCAGTCCACTCCAGTATTCTTGTCTGGAGAATTCCATGGACAGAGGAGCCTGGAGGGCAACAGTTCATGGGTTCTCAAAGAGTTAGACAGTATGTGAACCGTGAACTTGCAGATGTTCAAGTTGGATTTAGAAAAGGCAGAGAAACTAGAGATCAAATTGCCAACATCTGCTGGACCATTGAAAAAGCAAGAGAATTCCAGAAAAACATCTACTTCTGCTTTATTGACTATGCCAAAGCCTTTGACTGTGTGGATCACAACAAACTCTGGAAAATTCTGAAAGAGATGGGAATACCAGACCACCTGACCTGCATCCTGAGAACTCTGTATGCAGGTCAGGAAGCAACAGTTAGAACTGGACATGGAACAACAGACTGGTTCCAAATAGGAAAAGGAGTACATCAAGGCTGTATATTGTCATCCTGCTTATTTAACTTTTATGCAGAGTACATCATGAGAAACGCGGGGGTGGAAGAAGCACACATCTGCTGGACCATTGAAAAAGCAAGAGAATTCCAGAAAAACATCTACTTCTGCTTTATTGACTATGCCAAAGCCTTTGACTGTGTGGATCACAACAAACTCTGGAAAATTCTGAAAGAGATGGGAATACCAGACCACCTGACCTGCATCCTGAGAACTCTGTATGCAGGTCAGGAAGCAACAGTTAGAACTGGACATGGAACAACAGACTGGTTCCAAATAGGAAAAGGAGTACATCAAGGCTGTATATTGTCATCCTGCTTATTTAACTTTTATGCAGAGTACATCATGAGAAACGCGGGGGTGGAAGAAGCACAAGCTGGAATCAAGATTGGTGGGACCAATATCAATAACCTCAGATATGCAGATGACACCACCCTTATGGTGAAAAGTGAAGAGGAGAAAATGAAGAGGATCTAGTGAAGTCGCTCAGGCGTGTCCGACTCTTTGCGCCCCTGTGGACTGCAGCCCACCAGGCTGCACTGTCCTTGTTTTCCAGGCAATGGCACTGCAGTGGGTTGCCATTTCCTTCTCCAGCGGATCTTCCTGACCCAGGGATCGAACCCGGGTCTCCCGCATTGTAGACAGATGCTTTACGGTCTGAGCCACAATTTTTTTTTTTTTGTTTAAGAGCTTCTTAATGAAAGTGAAAGAGAAGAGTGAAAAAAACTAAGAAACATTCAGAAAACTAAGAACATGGCATCCGGTCCCATCACTTCATGGCAAATAGATGGAGAAACAGTGGAAACAGTGGCAGACTTTATTTTTTGGGACTCCAGAATCACTGCAGATGGTGACTGCAGCCATGAAATTAAAAAACACTTGCTCCTTAAGAGAAAAGCTATGACCAACCTAGACAGCTTATTAAAAAGCAGAGGCATTACTTTGCCAACAGTAGTCCATCTAGTCAAAGCTATGGTTTTCCCATAGTCATGTATGGATGTAAGAGTTGGACTATAAGGAAAGCTGAATGCCAAGGAATTGATGGTTTTGAACTGTGGTGTTGGAGAAGACTCTTGAGAGTCCCTTGGACTGCAAAGAGATCCAACCAGTCCATTCTGAAGGAAATCAGTCCTGAATATTCATTGGCAGGACTGATGCTGAACCTGAAACTCCAATACTTTGGCCACTTGATGCGAAGAATTGACTCATTGGAAAAGATCCTGATGCTCGGAAAGATGGAAGGCAGGAGGAGAAAGGGACAGCAGAGGATGAGATGGCTGGATGGCATCACCCACTCGATGGACGAGTTGAGTAAACGTCAGGAGTTGGTGGGGACAGGGAGGCCTGGCGTGCTGCAGTCCTTGGGGTTGCCCAGAGTTGTGCATGACTGAGCGACTGGACCGAACTGAGCAACTAAGCGCGAGCACAGCAGGACATTCATAAAGCTGTCCACCAAGAAACTGCAGCACGTCCCAAAGTGGAAACGCATAATCCTATTTTTTTACCCTGGAAAAGTTACTAGCATTATATGGTTAATAGATTTATATTAATCTAAAAGTTATAGATTTATATGAGAAAATCTTGCTCATTAATTTTACTTGATAGTAATATGTGATTGTTTTTATATTAAAACTCCAATGGGATAGACAGAAGGATACATAGTTCCTCTTATAATGGCACTTAAGGTCCTGGGCCAGGTCTTTAGAGGAAAGTTTTGGGAAAGAAGTTGCGTCCTGATTTCTCTCAGGGCAGAGGAAACTGCCTCTCCAGCTGTATCTGAGCTTCTCTGGGTAGAGCTGTGTCTTGTTTATTTTGCATCCCCAGTACTTGACTGAAGGCCTGACACATGGTAGTTGCTTTGTAAATGCTAACTGGATGCATAACATAAGCTGCTTTTTGCCTCTTGGCAGGTAAGGTAGATTTAGGAACCCTGACCTTCCCCTCTTCTACCATTCCTCAGCACCAGCCTACTGGCCAGTGGCCAGGGGATAACTTCTACTCACAGGAAAATGGATGTATTCCTGTCCTGTTCTGTCACCTGGACTGCATGGCTCAGGCGGCCCCTTCCACTGATGTCCAGAGCATTCTGAGTGGACGGTGAGTCAAAGGGTGCCTGCAGCTCTAGCGTGCAGGAGGCATTCAGGAATAGGAGAATGGATTTGATACCCCTTGTTTACCTTTGCCTCCTTTCTCTTGGGTTGGGGAAGTTCAACAAGGGAAAGAAAGAAAGAAGGACTAGAGACATAAGTTAAGAGAAAGGATGATGGGAAAGCATCCTGAAGTCACCTATTCCCAAATATTCTCTCTATAGGCAGACAACAGGCACAGTGCAGAAAGGGAGGGGAAAGAACTGAAGAAGTGATGCCCTCCGAAAGGTATGTATGTGCAAACTATCTACTACACTAAAAAGATCACTCCTAAGAAATGGATTTGAGAATTTTTTATTAAGAAAAAATAGTGTTAATAACAAAGCAATATGTACATTTAAAAAACTGCTTACAAAATAAATTAAAGATATATTCCATAAATTTTAAAATATACTTTAGCTCTAACACAGGCACTTCTTCAGGATAGGCTTGCATATACCGCTCTTGTCTGTTGGATAACTTTTTAAATTTGGCTTAGAATATTTTCACAACACTTTGCTTGGAAATTATTTCATGTTGCTTCATTATACGTACAACTTTGAGCACTCCTTTTGTTTTCATTTTCCTTTCTAAATGTCTGCCTTTTAAACAGAGGTTTACATGCTATCAAGTTCAACATTTTTATCTCTCAAGGGAAAAATTCTCCTTCTACTATGCTTTTAGATTCTTTCCTTGAGTAGGGCTTATACAGTTCCAGCTGAGAATTACTGCCACAAAGCCAGTGGCTCAGGCATTAATGCTTAATTAAAAAAAAAAAGCCTCCTGTGACATTTGAGGGCTAATACTTTCATTAAACAACAGATACTTACAAAAATAAGCTAAGAAACCCTCTGAAATTAAAACAAACAAAGAAAACATTGGTGGTCTCTTAAATGTCACAGTAGAGTTAACATTCCATCTATCTAATAAAAATAATTTGCTTTCTTGCTGTGAAAGGTGACTTTATTGAAGGTTTGTTTTGTTTTTATGAAATGCGGCTGAGACACTGCCACAGTTGTTTCAAGTATGTGACTTGTTCCAGGCACTCATTTGTTTTGATTTGTCTTTTCCTTATTTTCTTCATTGTCTGGGTATTATTTATCTGTGGAATAGGAGAAGCAATAGTCAAAATTAATCATCACTATCTTTGGCTGATAATTTTGTCTTCTTTATGCAAACCTACCTCTCAATGTGTCCCCCAAGACACCCACACAGCTCCTACCTGCTTTCTCCAGAGGAAGGCCCTCCAGGTCTCTCCACCCACAGAATTCAAGGCCAAGCCCCACCTCCTTCGCAAGGCCTCTGCTAATTGCTCAGACATCTCTTTTGGAAATTCTTCTAGCACTTCAGGGTGTTTATGACTTAGCTGGTTCTCACTCATGGCTGCTGTTATTATTACATCATGGGTATTCCCCATAGCACTGAGCACAAAGTTTTATACATGAGAGACTGAATATTTATTAAATAGATGAAGAGCTGACAATTTCATAATCTCCCTGGCAAGATCCTAAGTTCTTCAAGAGTTATCTTACGCTTCTTTATAGATATAATTCAAGAGACTATTATTTGTACCCAGAGTGCTCCCAGCTTCTGTCCCTCCCAACCTCTAAGATGTACCACAGACACCTGAAGGCTTATTCTAAAGAGGAGTCTGTCAAAAAAAAAAAAAAAAAAAGATTGCAATCATCTTTTGGCATATTCCTTCACCTGAATTACTGGAGTAGAGACTGACTGGGCCTTCTAAACACACAGTATTCAGACCAATATAGTTCACCAGGTTATTAAGCAAAAAGCTTACGGTCTACTATCTGCTAAATCACTGATTTTAGGCTGCCTTTGGGCTTGAGAGAGGGCTAAAATAAATCACTCCAAACTTTCCCTTTTTCACATGCTGTCTAAACTTATCTAGAATGTCCTCTCCGCTTTACAGTGATGAATATCATTGTGGTCATCTGCAGATTTGCCAGAGTCTCCTTAACCGGAGATACACAGCCAAACAGGTTTTTCATATGGCTGCCTGGCACTGAATATCCACCTAAAGCTCATTCCAGAACCCTATGGCTTCAATCCCTAAAAACGGACAGCCTTAGTCACCCATTCAGTGCAGAGACTGATAAAGCCCATTGGTGACCAGGCCAAAATCATACAGGTCTGCACTGTTTCTGTTTGTCTTTTTAGAATTTGTCATTAGGAAGATAAATTCCCTGCTTTACTTGACCGCTGAAATAAACACTGAGAACCTGTTACATACTACGGACTGTTCCAAGCGCTTTTACAGATACTGACTCATTTTATCCTTGCAAACATTCTGTATGGAACTTGATTCTAAGATCCTCATTTTTCAGATGAAACTAAGCACACAGAGACCAGGTAATTTATCTGAGTTTTCACAGAAGTTATGGGGCTAGGATTCAAAGTCAGGCAAGACTGTCCCCAGACTTCCTGCCCCTAGCTCCGCACTATTGTTTCCATATTTAAAGTTATACATTCATTCAAAGGTAACTGCATATGCAAAAGATTCAGAAGAGACAGCAACTACGCAAGCAATTACACAAATATGGGGTGGGGATTTAACGGCTGATGTAACATTTAAAAAGAACACAATTATTAAACGATAAACCCAAGCCTCGCTGCTCACCGTTCGGAATGGATACGAATCTCATAAGGAGCCCACAGAGAGGGACTGTAATTTTGAAGGAGCAGGGTTCCTGGAGATTAGCGTTTAAGCACCCTCCCCCTGCTCCCGAAGCCAGGACCCTCACCAACCACACCCCGAAGGCGGACCCTCAGGTCTAGCGCGCACTCCTGCCCCAGAAGAGGCCGGGCCGAGGCGGGGCGCGGTGGCCTGCAGGTTTCCGCCGCTCCTTCCCTCCGAGGTCAGAGACCGGGTACAGGCTCTGCGCCGGCCCCCGGGGGCCGGGGCTCGCCGGGCCAAGCCCCCCAGCTCAGCCGCCCGGGGACCCTGCGGGGTGGCGGGGCGCCCGGCTCCCCTGCGCCCCGGGGACCCTGCGCGGT
>SJXQ01002010.1:17989-31069 GCA_006408695.1 Aepyceros melampus
GGAATGGTCAAAGTCGATGGCCCTCGTCTGGAAGAGAGAAAGGAAGCAGACGACAAAGATCAAATTCACAGGAGCGAAGCCCGCGCCGCCCTCCCTCTCTCGGCGGCTCCCAGGCTCTGGGATGCTCGGGAGCAGCTTCCCCCGAGGCACGGTTTCCCTGGACCGCGTCCTGATTCCCTGGAGTTCTCAGACACTGCCTGCTAGCGGCGGAGCCTGGGTATCAGATGACCCTGCCCTAGAGCGACATCCTCCTTCCCCGCCAAAGTGGACACTACGCGGGGCCACTCGTGTGACAATAATGCTGTTTTTCCAAGGCCCACATCTGCCCTGTAGCCATTCATCCGCGGCACACATACATGCTCTGTCCAGAAATTAGAATGATCAGGAAAATGAGTCACTGTATATTAAAAAAATCGAAAGTGCCCTTATCCCGCAAGGGCATCCTAAAGCATCTAGGATACTAGAAAGGCTCGAGGCGCACATTGTCCCAGGCTATCCTCACAGGATAGGGCTTCGCTCATCAGAATCCCCTGTTTTTTCTTTTTCAAGACCTTAGTCACTGTCTTTCTGTTTTGTTCTTTACTTGCACCAGTGAACAGCATCTGGCAGAGAACAGACAAGCTTGATGGAGACCATGAGTTCCTTATCCATATCTGCTCCTCACCAGTATCTGCATATTTGATTTAATTAGTATGCCAATTTCTGGGTGGTCATCTTAGAAGGTCATATATTTCAATATCACTTGTAATTTTTTTTATTTTTTGGACAAAATGCTGGGCCTTGATTTTTTCCAAATCATTTTTCTTTCTTTAAAAGTTAAATTGTAGTGTGTGTGCCTACTCTTACTATAAAAACGCATTTTTAAAACGTTTCTTCACTTACCCCCTTAGTATAGTTATTCAGTTCTTGATAAATGATGTTCCGGTAGCTCTCTTTAATCTTCTTAAAATCACAGTCAGTAAAATTGTAGGTTAGCACGAGCCCTACCAGTTGCAAGATGAAGATCTTCCTAAAAAGAACTGAACGAATAATGAAGTATTAGGCATGTACTTGGAAACCCACTCCCACCCCAGTTTCACACTAAACTGTTTCCACCAACACTGGCTTGCTTCTAGAGTAGTGGCAGGGGCTGTCCTAGGGGCAGGTGGCAGGCAGCAGTCTGCCTCCCATTCCCAGTGCCCGTGAGGCCCACATTCACCCATTGCTGCCTTAAGTTGGAGTCTCCCTGATGCTCCAGAGCTTTCTGGCTCCACATATATAGCACCTAAACGCCTACGGGCTCTTTTCTCCTAGGCCAATGATTTTCCTTGATGTCATTCTCTTCCTTTATAGAATTCTAAATTGATGACCTGAAAGAAAAAAATAGCACTATCCAAATCTATGGAATTTTAACATTAGTAAAATCATCAGGAATTTCCCTCACCTTCCTTCTTTTGTCTTCACCCTTTGATGTGTGCCTGAGTGTGCCTTTAGAGAGAGACCATCACATCTTTCCTTTACAGGACTGTTTCCACGACCAAACCCCTATCTTGGGAAAAACACCCCGAACAGTAGCCACTTAAAGACGTGATGTACGCTCTGAGGATTTCCTTTGGCCACTTTCAACTAGCGCTTTCTCTTCTCTGCGGCTGCTGAGAAACGCAGGGACTCACTTCAGGGGATACTCTGGAGGGTGGGTGCAGCCTCAGGCTTGGACTGCGCTCCCAGGGAAAGGCATGGAACCTACAGTAGTGACCGGAAACATGAGGGCAGGGAGGATGAGAAATGGAAACGAGCGGGAGAAGACGTGACGGTCCTCACCCTCAGAAAACTTATAAGTGGTACTCAGGGTGACTGGGGGCACCTCCGGGGTGCTTAGCAGGTTCTCTGGGTGTCGAGCGCTTTGGAAGCTCACGGTCCAGCCGCAGCGCGGCGGAGGACGGTGCCGGCCAGCGCGCCCGCGCCAGGCGCGCCTCGTGCCCACGGCGTCCCCGCGCGCAGCCCCGGGCGCACGCCGGCCGCGCGGCCTCGAAGCTCTGGGTCAGCGGGGGCTGAGCGCGGGCGCCGCGGGCTCCGGGGACGGAACAGGGAGGCGGCGGGCTCGGATTTGCCCTGGCGGACTCTTGTTAATCCAGAAAAGGGAGCTTAGAAGCAGCGACGTGAGCAGGAGAGCGCCCTAGAGGTTGCGCCTCCGCTTTCTGGGCTCCGACGGCGCCAAAGGGGACTTTAAGGGGAGGAAGACCCGAACCGACGGGCGGGTGAGGGCTGAGCAGCCCCTCGGGGCTCCCTGACACCCGGCTCCGGCTTTCCCCTCCCCAGCGCCCCGCCTTGCGTTTCGGGGTCTGCAGAGCCCGGCCCTTGGGGAGTTCCTGGGGGCCATCCCCGGAGCGCCGCGCGCGAGCCCCAGCAAAGCTCGCAGGCCCCGCCGAGCCTGGGGACGAGGCCGCGCTGGCGAACGCGGCGGGAGAGGTGCGGGCCGGGCTGGGGCGGCGGCGCGAGCCAAGGGGAGCCTTTCGGTGGAAGGCGCGCCGCGGCGCCGCCCCCGCAGCGGTGCTCGGTTCGCTGGTGGAAGCCCGGGTGGCGGTGCTAACGGGGGTGCGGGCCAGCCGATGATTCACCGCTGACTGAAAAGATGGGCTTTTCTGGAACCTTCCAAGTCTGGGGTTTAGTGTCATGCCGGGATCCTTCGGAAGATCGAGCGCTTTGGAAGCTCACGGTCCAGCCGCAGCGCGGCGGAGGACGGTGCCGGCCAGCGCGCCCGCGCCAGGCGCGCCTCGTGCCCACGGCGTCCCCGCGCGCAGCCCCGGGCGCACGCCGGCCGCGCGGCCTCGAAGCTCTGGGTCAGCGGGGGCTGAGCGCGGGCGCCGCGGGCTCCGGGGACGGAACAGGGAGGCGGCGGGCTCGGATTTGCCCTGGCGGACTCTTGTTAATCCAGAAAAGGGAGCTTAGAAGCAGCGACGTGAGCAGGAGAGCGCCCTAGAGGTTGCGCCTCCGCTTTCTGGGCTCCGACGGCGCCAAAGGGGACTTTAAGGGGAGGAAGACCCGAACCGACGGGCGGGTGAGGGCTGAGCAGCCCCTCGGGGCTCCCTGACACCCGGCTCCGGCTTTCCCCTCCCCAGCGCCCCGCCTTGCGTTTCGGGGTCTGCAGAGCCCGGCCCTTGGGGAGTTCCTGGGGGCCATCCCCGGAGCGCCGCGCGCGAGCCCCAGCAAAGCTCGCAGGCCCCGCCGAGCCTGGGACGAGGCCGCGCTGGCGAACGCGGCGGGAGAGGTGCGGGCCGGGCTGGGGCGGCGGCGCGAGCCAAGGGGAGCCTTTCGGTGGAAGGCGCGCCGCGGCGCCGCCCCCGCAGCGGTGCTCGGTTCGCTGGTGGAAGCCCGGGTGGCGGTGCTAACGGGGGTGCGGGCCAGCCGATGATTCACCGCTGACTGAAAAGATGGGCTTTTCTGGAACCTTCCAAGTCTGGGGTTTAGTGTCATGCCGGGATCCTTCGGAAGAGAAGTCCTCCGCCCGGCTCTCCCTCCACCAGCAGCTCCTCAGGGTCCCGTGGGATGGTGCCAAAGCCTGAGTCATCCCCTGTGCCGTCAGAGGTCTCTGGAGACCGAGCAGGCAGACACGAGTTTGAGACACGGGTCCCTTCTCTGAGTTGGGACGTGCTGACGGGGCAGAGACGGGAAAAGCAGCGTCGGCCTAGGTTCCTCTAGAGTGTAAGCACCTGCGTCTCCGTCGGGCTTCGTGGACGCGGGGCAGAGAGGGAGCTCCCTCCTCCTGAGCATCTTGGAGGACCTCTCTGCCGTGCGCTCTGCGCGGAACGCGGGCCCGGAGGACTCGGTCTCCTTCTCTGTTACTGGGTGGCCTCGTAGGCCCCTTCGGTCCTGTCACTCTGATGCTCAGCACCTCTTGTTTTACCGATCCCAGTCGCCTTGACATTTATAGCCATCCGTCCCCACCTGAATCCAAGCTGTCTTTCCAGCCTTATCTCCTTTATTCTCCTAGCCTTCTGCCAAATAGCAGCTGAAGTTAATATGCCCTTAAGGTGTCCTTGGGGCTTCCCAGGTGGCCAGTGGTAAAGAACTCGCCTGCCAGTGCGGGAGATATAAGAGACACGGGTTCGATCCGCGGGAGTAGGAAATGGAAACCCACTCCTGTGTTCTTGTCTGGAAAATTCCACGGATCAGGGAGCCTACGGTCCATGGGGTCAGAGTCAGCCACAGCTGAGCAACTGAGCACGCGCGAGGGCGGCGGTCGCGTGCTTCCCAGCTCGCGTCCTGGGGGCAGGCGCTCTCCTGGCGCTCAGTGCTCACTCCCGGGACGGCTCCTTCAAAGCGCTCCCTTATCTGGATGTGGTCTCCCTTTCCTTTAAGCCATATTTATTTTGTGCTTCCCTTTTATGACCGCCGTTTATTTTACGTAATGTATATGTATAAATGGTTCAAGTGGATTCCAGGAGCACAGCATCAAAAAGTTGGAAAAAGCTTTAAGGAGAAGTTCTTTCAATAGGAAATGATTCGCTTTCTGACAACGATCTTAAAAGATCTATGAAGTGACAGTGGCTCGGTCATGTCCGACTCTTTTTGACCCCGTGGAATTCTCCAGGCCAGAATACTGGAGCTAATCTATACTTCAGCTTACTGAGGATTTGAATATATGTGATGTTCTTTCTTTTTTTTCTTTCTATGTAGCACGTGAGGCTGAGCCCCATAGTGCAGAAGAAACACTGGCTTCCCCTAATGAACTTGTAGAGGCCACCATATTCTCTCCTTTGCAATGATGGTTTGGAAGATCAGAAGTCATTTTTGAACTCGTCTTAATTCTTCATTTCTTAGTTATGTTCTATAGTCCATGGGGTCACAAAGAGTCAGATACGACTGAGCGACTAAGCACAGCACAGCAGATGACCCTCCCTATACCTGACTCCCACCTTTTTTTATTCCTTGGTACCTTTCTTTTGTCTTGACTCTTGTTGTTTGTTTGTTTGTTTTTTTTCCCTACCTTTTAGTTAGTACCAATGCATTTATAGCAAGCCACTTCAAAGGTTTTGCAAAAGAAAACTAATATGGGACAAATCAATTATTATAAAACATTCCCTGTTTCCAAGGAACTCAAAATCTATTAAAAATATAAGGTTGAAAACCATTAGTGAAATATTATATATATTTCAAATGGCAACCATTTCAGGTAAGGGCATCTCTGAAAGTTCCTGGTGAGCTCAAGGGTTTCTTGTTTTTCTCTCTTTCATTTGTTCAAATGCTAAAGCTGTGAGCAGTGACTACACGTATAGTTAGAATATCTTAGGTTAGGGCAAGAATGGTATCTTCCACGTGGCAGGAAAGTGAGATCATTTTTTAGTGCTCTGTGATTATTCAGAGAACTTAGGTAATACTCTCACCCATGAGTGGGCCAGAAGATGACCCAGAACCCAGCTCTGTCTTCTCCTACCCTCACTAAAAAGGTATCATTTATTTATCCCCTTAATATTTTAATTCCTTATTTGATTCATTGTTATCTTTCTTTTTCATTGCCTTATTCTTTCCCTCTCATCTTTTAAATTTACTTCTTTTCTCTTCTTTTGACTATACAGAATACTTAGAGTAGCTAGTTCTCATGGGAAATTCAGTTTGTGTTTGGAGAAGTAGATCCAAGTTGTCAGCAAAAAAAGGATATTTTTTTACCCTATTAAATCATAGTGTCATTGGACTTTAAAAAATGAAAGAGATAGCTTATTAATGAAATGGGAGAGATTTCCCTCTGGAGAGGAAGAAAAGTGGATGACACCAAACTTGGTAATGTATTAGGATGTGTGATAATGAACTTCCCCCAGGAGGTGGGTATTCTTTTGGGTCTAGAAGTGAATTATTCTAGGTCCTTCAGAATGCTAGTCATATAATTACTCCTTCTTTTGGTGTTTATATATTCATGCAGAAAGGCAGGGTCACACTTTGCAACAGTGAACATTCTTTCTTGATATTCTGCCTTCATCATTGATAGGCATAATTGATAGCACGTGATCTGAAGTAGTCAGTGTATGCTTTGTGATGATTGCAGCATGTACCCATTTTGACCATGAATTTTGCATTGTATACTTGTTCTCAAGCAGCCTTCCTGTTGGTCTGATCCATTGATTGATTTCACCAAACTTTCTCTAATATCCTTTCAGTTCAGTTCAGTTCACTCAGTCGTGTCTGACTCTTTGTGACCCCATGAATCGCAGCACACCAGGCCTTCCTGTCCATCACCAGCTCCCGGAGTTCACTCAAACTCACGTCCATCAAGTCCGTGATGCCACCCAGCCATCTCATCCTCTGCGTCCCCTTCTCCTCCTGCCCCCAATCCCTCCCAGCATCAGTCTTTTCCAGTGAGTCAACTCTTCGCATGATAAGCTCCTTTGGGGACATATATAGACAAGAGAGTGGCAGGAGGGAGTTTCCTGTGACAAATGCAAAAAGCATCCTTTCATCTCATTTTATTCCCAGGTTGGTTTTACCTGAATAATGTTGCCAGGTATTTTTAAGTTAGGGAGTGAAAGAGGCTGAATATACGCATGAAAGCCTAGTTCTTGTGCTCATTCCTCTGGAAAGAAACAGTGTAACCCTCATCCCTGTGGAGTAAAGCAGAAAGCTCTTGCTTACTTTACTGTTTTCCACAATCAAATAGAAAACGAACAAGGAGAAGGCTGTTCAAGAAGAAAGTAGAAGTTGAGCTTTATTAAAATGCTGTCAAAGAGGTCAGAGCTGAAGGACAGTTCCATGCTAGGCATCTTTGTGGGGCTATTTACTAGGCTGGATATTTTCTATGCCCCCTGCCCCAGATACGTTCTCCATCCTTCCCTATCTTACTTTGTACATCAGGGAAATTGATCCATAGGATTGTATCAACAGGCTCCCTGGACCTCTGGCTTATGGTTGGGTTCAACCATAGGAGATGACAAGAGATCAGAGGATCGGAGGACAGTGAAGACAGGATTTTAACTCACTCACTCTCTCCCTGTTGACATTCTTAGATCGGATGCTTTCTTCTCTAGACCTCAGTGTGGACTTTTTCATCTTGCTGCCTTCCTGGCTCCGGTAACCGTTCTTTCTCTCTGTTCTTTTAGGTCTAGGGGTGTTAATGGCGCTTACTCTTGTATTACAGTGTGCCTGGATCAGACCCAGTTTGTACCCACTGTCTTGGCATAATCAATTAATAAAGCTTCCTCCTACCCTTACGTGGCACAATTTGAATAATAAATTATATGATTATCGATTTCCCTATAGTTCTTCTGTCAAAATGTCCTGCACTTACCCAGTTTAAATGTGCCATTTGTTTCCTGTGGGTCCTCTGACTGTACGTGACCTACAGTCATCCTCAGGGAGCCTTCATCTAAAATTCCTTTCCTCACATTCTGTGTGTATCTTGTGGCATCATACTGGCTTTATAACTTTTACCCAGGAAATGGTGGCTCTTGATATATAATTAAATTCTAATTTTTGGAAAAAAGTTTACCTACTCTTAAGTGCAAAAGAGGAGTTATAAGAAATTCTTCAATTTTATTTTTCTTTCTTTCAAATAACATGTATTCCTAGTAATATAACCAGCCAAGATTTGTAAGAAAGCTATCCACCTACTTGATTCTATTGTGTAATTTGCTTCATAAGTTGAGCCCTTATTGTTTACATATAAAAGAGTTTTAAGGAAAATGACAATTATATGAGTCAAGTGGTTTGTGAATCAGGTGGTATATGAGTCAGGTGGTAGCCAATAGCTTAATGCTTACCTGGTATGTGGGAGGCTCTCCAAAGATCTCACCTACAGTGAATCCCACTACTCTCAGTAGTGATCTCTGGGGTAAGCAATTACCCTACATATTTTCTCTCTTAAACAACTATTTATGATTGCGCTTCATTATAGTCTACTTTCTTTTCAGAGAGCCAGTCAGAGTTTCTGAGAAAGGACTGCCTCAAAACTCTAGAATTTCAGACTCATGGTGAGGATGGAGAGAGGAAGAAAAAAGAAAGAGGAGACTGGAAAGTTGAGGGTGATAAATGGACAGCAAAGAAACATGGAGTCTAAGAATCTGACCTGGAGCCGGTCCTCAGGTGGGACTGTCACCTAGAAAAGATGCTGAGAGTTTAGAGCAGGTGGTCAGCAAATTGCAGCCTGCAGGCTGAATCCTATCCAGCCGCTTACATACGTAAAGAAAGTTTGCTGGAACAGAGCTGTGCCCATTTGTGTACAGCGTTGTTTCTGGCTGTTTCTGCATAGCAAAATAGTTGAGTAGTTGAGACGGAATCCATCTGGCCTGCAAATCGTAATATTTGGTGTCTGGCCTTTTACAGAAAAAGTTTACAGACCTCTGGTTTTGAGAATTAGCCACTTAGCCTTATAATAGGTTTGGCTATTGACTTTCTCTGGTGTTACCATCCTTTTATAAAAACGATGACCATCAACAGTGTGTAAGTGTTCTTTGGCTCCAAACCAGTGACTTCTACACGAGGCGGCAGAGGGTGAGGCGGGCGGGTGGCATCACCGACTGAATGCACATGAACCTAAGCAAACTCTGGAGATGGTGAGGGAGGGTGGGTGGCATTACTGACTCGATGCACATGAACTTGAGCAAACTCTGGAGATGGTGAGGGACAGGGGGGCCTGGCTTGCTGCAGCCCATGGGGTCGCAAAGAGGCGGACACAACTTCTCAACTAAACAATAGCAAATAACATTTTATTTGCAACTGAATCACTGCAGATGGTGAATGCAGCCATGAAATTAAAATATGCTTACTCCTTGAAAGGAAAGTTATGACCAACCTAGATAGCATATTAAAAAGCAGAGACATTACTTTGTCAACAAAGGTCCATCTAGTCAAGGCTATGGTTTATCCAGTAGTCATGTATGGATATGAGAGTTGGACCATAAAGAAAGCTGAGTGCTGAAGAATAGATGCTTTTGAACTGTGGTGTTGGAGAAGACTCTTGAGAGTCCCTTGGACTGCAAGGAGATCCAACCAGTCTGTCCTAAAGGAGATCAGTCCTATTATTGGAAGGACTGATGCTGAAGTTGAAGCTCCAGTACTTTGGCCACCTGATGGGAAAAGCTGACTCATTTGAAAAGACCCTGATGCTGGGAGGGATTGAAGGCAGAAGGAGAAGGGGATGACAGAAGATTAGATGGTTGGATGGCATCACTGACTCAATGGACATGAGTTTGGGTAAACTGGGAGTTGGTGATGGACAGGGAGGCCTGACATGCTGCAGTCCATGGGGTCGCAAAGAGTCAGACACGAATGAGCGACTGAACTGAACTGAACAACAGATAACATTTTAATCAAGGGAATTTCCCCCCTTTTGGTCTTCTTACACTCATTCCTCAAAATTTGTACTGTGAACTTTTAATTACAATAAGTACCTGGGAATATTGATTATACTCCCAAGTTCCCAAGTCCTTTCTCATGTATTCCTAATGGTTTTAAACATTCAAATCTCTTTTAGAAAACAGTTATTTCAAAAGTGCATTAGGAAAGATACGGAGTTTATAAACAAAGATACTCAGTAAGTACCTCATACTTTGTTATTTTACAAAACCAGGAAAGAACC
Organism: Aepyceros melampus; assembly: GCA_006408695.1. NCBI lineage: Eukaryota > Metazoa > Chordata > Mammalia > Artiodactyla > Bovidae > Aepyceros > Aepyceros melampus. The sequence continues at coordinate 27,534 of SJXQ01002010.1, forward strand.
TGGATAACTTCATATCTCAGAGAATACAGACTACTCTCACCTGTTTGAAATAGGAGATTTATAGAGTTATTTTGTTACTATTATTCCTATTAGAAGACTGTGCCAGTGTGCAACTTCATTGTAATTTAATTCAACGAAGAATACTTGATTTTCCTTAAACCCTTCCCCAAACTCTTCTGCAATTGAGTACTTTCCACTTATATTTAATTGGCCAAAAAGTTCCTTCTGTTTTTTTATAAGTAAAAAGGCACATTTTTTCATTTTCACCAAGAACTTTATTGAACAACATATTCATCATTTCGTTCTACTACCTTCTGTCATTTTCTAGACAACTTCATTATTCCATCTTTCCAAAAATTTTTATATTTTTGAACAAAGAACTGTTCCAGGTTCCTTTTACAGTCTTTCTTCCAGGTAATTGAAAATTTTTCCATTAAGAGAATTTTGTAAAGATTGAAATAAATGAAAATTTGAAGGTGCAAAATTTGGTGACTACAGCAGAATCAGATCTTCACAGCCAAGCTGCAGCAGTTGTTGCCTGGTAGTCAAAGAAACATGTGGTCTTACATAACCTGATGGAAGATTATACATTTTCTGTTCACAAATTCTGTTGAGGTCCTTTAATGGACTGGAACCTGGTGGCCCGGAGTCGACCAATAAGAAAGTAAAGTAGAGAGAGTTAGTTCAGTCAGTTCAGTCGCTCAGTCGTGTCTGACTCTTTGTGACACCATGAATTGCAGCACACCAGGCCTCCCTGTCTATCACCAACTCCCGGAGTTCACTCACACTCACGTCCATTGAGTCCGTGATGCCATCCAGCCATCTCATCCTCGGTCATCCCCTTCTCCTCCTGCCCCCAATCCCTCCCAGCATCAGGGTCTTTTCCAATGAGTCAACTCTTCACATAAGGTGGCCAAAGTACTNTGAACTCCGGGAGTTGGTGATGGACAGGGAGGCCTGGCGTACTGCGATTCATGGGGTCGCAAAGAGGCGGACACGACTGTGTGACTGAATGGAATGGATGTACTAGATAGTGCTGTAATTTCTTTATACAGTCCTGTCAAGTAGATGCTATTATTTCCCCATGCTATAGATGAGAAAACTGGGCCATAGGGAGATAAAGTCATTTTCCAAAAGTTACACAGCTAGTGCTGGGTAGATTGAAATTCAGTCAGTCAGGCCCCAGAGTCACAGATTTCAATACAATATTGTATTGGTATAAAGGGAAAAGTCTGAGTCAGTCTCTTGCAGGGTCACTGCTCCTTTCTCCTGGGTCCTGATGGGCACAAGGTTCTATTTGTGCCCTCTGAGAGTCTGTTTCCCCAGTCCTGTGTAAGTTCTATAATCAAATCGTACTGGCCGCCAAAGTCAAATTCCCTGGGGGTTCTCAGTCCCTTTGCCAGATCCCCAGGTTGGGAAACCTGTTATGGGTCTTAGAATTTTCTTAACAGTGCAAAAATTTATCTGCTATAATTGTTTTTGCAGCTGGTTGTCTGCTCAGCAACTCTATGGTGGGGTTAATGGCAACGTCCTTCAAAAGGGTTTATGTCACACTCTGTGTGACCAGGTCTGCTGAGCCCAGAGCCCCTGCCCCTGCAGCAGGCCACTGCTGACCCATACCTCCACAGGAGACACTCAACCACTCAAAGCCAGGTCTGGTTCAGTCTCTGTGGAGTCTCTGGGTTCTGGTGCACACAAGGTTTTGTTTGAGCCCTCCAAGCATCTCTGGTGGGAATGGAGTTAGATTCTAAAGGTGATTTCACCCCTCCTACCATCTTGCTGGGGCTTCTCCTTTGCCCTTGGACATGGGATATCTTTTCTTGGTGGGATCCAACATTTTCCTGTTGATGGTTGTTCAGAAGTGAGCTTTAATTTTGACATTATCGCAGGAGAAGATGAGCGTACGTCCTTCTACTCTGCCATCTTGTCAGTCAGACTAAAACTGAAAAAGGAGGGAAAACCACTAGCCCATTCAGATTATACAGTGGAAGTGAGAAATAGATTCAAGGGATTAGATCTGATAGACAGAGTGCCTGAAGAACTATGGATGGAGGTTTGTAACACTGCACAGGAAGCAGGAATCAAGATCATCTCTAAGAAAAAAAAAGCAAAAAGGCAGAAGTGTTGTCTGAGGAGGCCTTACAAATAGTTGAGAAAAGAAGAGAAGCTAAGGGCAAAGGAGAAAAGGAAAGATATATACCTAACTGAATGCAAGGTTCCAAAGAATACCAAGGAGAGATAAGAAAGCCTTACTTAGTGATCAGTGCAAAAAAAAAAAAAAAAAAAAAGGAAAACAATAGAATGGGAAAGACCAGAGATCTCTTCAAGAAAATTAGAGATAGCAAGGGAACATTTCATGAAAAGATGGGCACAATAAAGGAGAGAAATTCTGTGAACCAAACAGAAGCAGAAAATACTAAGAAGTGGCAAGAATATATAGAACAATGATATAAGAAAGGTCTTAATGACCCAGATAACCATGATGGTGTGATCACTCACCTAGAGCCAGACATCCCTGAATGTGAAGTCAAGTGGGCCTTAGGAAGCATCACTATGAACAAAGCTAGTGGAGGTGATGGAATTCCAGCTGAGCTACTTCAAGTCCTAAAAGATGATGCTGTGAGAGTGCTGCACTCAGTAGGCCTTGCATTCAACACGTGTTTGTGCAAACTCAGAAGGATCCTGCTTGCTGTGGTCTCTTCTTAATGTTAAGATTACTCTAGGGCCTTTCTGCTCAAAGTACATCCTGTGGATCAGTAGCATTGGCACTACTGGATAGAAATGCAGCATCTCAGGCCCAAACCAGGACTTCTGATTCAGAAACCCCACTTGAATAAAATATCCATAAATGCACATAAAAGTTAGATAAATGTGGTTAGGACATGCTGAAAAGCTGTCCGGCAGCTCCTACCTGGTGATGAAGGACTGTATAAGATTCCTTAAATGGAAAAAATGAGGATGGGATCTCAGGTATTTAATATAGATGATTCTTATGCATTCAGATAGGTGAGACTAACAGGAGAAATTTTGCAACATGTCATAACGTTCAGACATTGGGATCCTTGTGGACAGAGAAAAATGAGATAATAAGGTCTTGTCCAATTGGCCAACCATTTTGGGTTTCTTAATTCCTCTGTCCCTCATGTTGATCTTCTGTTTGCTCTGTCCCCACCTTATGAAAACAGCTTCATTCCTGAAAATGCTGGCAAAAGTTTCATCTTTTGTGGGTTTAAAAAATAACATGTTGGAAAGTATGTAAATAAAGAGATTACTCTAATCCAAAGGGATTTACCCAGCTCTGATTCATATCCTATAAACTCTAGGGAAAGCGTTCATCTAAGCTGATAGAGAACTCACAGGAAGAAGTTTTTTAGTTAGGCAGAACATGAATCAGGCCTTGGGAAATCCCAGGAGCTAGAATCAAGAGCTCTGAGAGGAGCCAGCTAGGATTTTAATCTGAGTAGGTAATATGGATAATGAAAATGGCTGAGGTGATGAGAAATATGCTGAGGCAATCGGTCATACCTGTGTAATGT
>SJXQ01002010.1:31317-94938 GCA_006408695.1 Aepyceros melampus
TCCCACCCCCCCACCCTCTAGTTTAATAAAACTGAATTGCTGCTTCACAGGTAATAGGAGGAAAGAGGATCATGAATAGCAGCTAAGCAACTCTGCTTCTGGCTGTATTAAGCAAAGGGAGTCTATGAGTGAGAAAATATTAAAGCAATGCATATTTAACTGTCCTAGTTTTGATTAGCTTTGTATATGTTCATGTTAGTGAAAATAATAATTATTTCAAAATTCCAATGGTACAAAGTTCCCCACCAAATTTTTGATACTTCTCTTAAGGGACTATCAATATTACCCTTTCCTTATGATCTTTTCCCCAAAGAGATTCATTTCAAAATATTTTATACAATGATAGCCTACTGTGTAAAGGCTATGGTTTTTCCAGTAGTCATGTATAGATGTGAGAGTTGGACTGTGAAGAAGGCTGAGCACCAAAGAATTGATGCTTTTGAACTGTGATGTCGGAGAAGACTCTTGAGAGTCCCTTGGACTGCAAGGATATCCAACCAGTCCATTCTGAAGGAGATCAGCCCTGGGATTTCTTCGGAAGGAATGATGCTAAAGCTGAAACTCCAGTACTTTGGCCACCTCGTGCGAAGAGTTGACTCATTGGAAAAGACTCTGTTGCTGGGAGGGATTGGGGGCAGGAGGAGAAGGGGACGACAGAGGATGAGATGGTTGGATGGCATCACTGACTAGATGGACGTGAGTCTGAGTGAACTCCGGGAGTTGGTGATGGACAGGGAGGCCTGGCGTGTTGCGATTCATGGGGTCGCAAAGAGTTGGACACGACTTAGCGACTGAACTGAAATGGACTGAACGGAATTGTGTTGTTTTCCACTCCAATCTTTTTGCTAAACAGTATATCCTGAGGATTGTTCCACATCAGTGTCTACCAAACTGCCTCATGATTTTTAGTGGCTTTGTAGCAATCTATTGGATGTTTGGATCTTATTATAATTTCCTTAACAAACTCTGTATTGGTGGACATTTAAGTTGTTTTCAAGCTTTGCTTTAACATGTCTGAGTAAATGAGAAAGGTAGCAGTTAAGGGTCGGACTCTGGAGATGAGCTTCTTGGCTCATGTTCCAGCTCTGTCAATTTAGTTACTGGGGAAGAGACTACACACACTGTCTTCTGACATAAAGTAAGCAGCATGCAGGAGGGAGCTGATTTTTTTGAGCTAATGTGTCTGTACGATTAATTTCCAGAAGTGAAATCACTATGTCTTTGAGTGTGTGCATTCAGAATTGTGATAGACCTTGTCAAGGTGCCCTTCATAGTTGTTTACAATGTAAAGACTAATTGTACCTTTTCTTTCATATTCTCTCCGACACTGAGTGTATTGAGTATCTTGGGAACCAAACCTTTAATTTTTTTCTTCTGTTTATTAACCAGTTAAAATGCTAACTACTAATAAATCTTGAAGAAAATTGAAAGAGAACCCAAAGTTGATGAATAGGATTAAAATAAACTATTCTCTATTTTTCTCTAGGGTATTTTCTATCACTGCAGAAGGAGTTAAATATAATTTAGTTTTCATCAGTCTAACACTATAAAACTCCAGGAAAGCTTCAGAATCCGAGTTGTAGGAGGCAAACCAGCTTCTTCTGCTCTCTCTCTCTTCCCTCCTCACTTGCACACTTGACTGTGTTTCTCAGCTGTCTTGCATATAGGAGAGTCCATGGTACTAGTCTGTGGCAATATGAAGCCGGAAAAAGCTGCACCCACCGTCAAGCCCAGCCCATCAAGTGCCCTGCACTATTCTTCTATTTGCCCTTTCTCTGCTCATTGGTCGGCGAGAGGCAGAGGATCCTGGCAGTTCGCAAAGGCCCCAGGGAATGGTGGCACCCCCATTTGGAAGCGGCCTGGGTTCCTGTGTGACTGTGTGTAGGAGAGCATACTCCACAACCCCCACTGACTACCATGAGACTGTGGTATTAGTGAGAAAAAAAATGGGTTCTGTAAAGCCACTATTTGAGGGGTATTTGCTTTAGCTGTTTAGCCTATGGCAGTGTTTCATGACATTATATTTATTATGGCCTCTCAAAGTAAAATTATTAGACTTTTTTCATAATTCCCCCTTCATGAAATTTTAATACTACAGGTATGGTGTATTTGTATAGGCAAATATGGCCTTGGAGTACAGAATGAAGCAGGGCAAAGGCTAATAGAGTTTTGCCAAGAGAATGCACTGGTCATAGCAAACACCCTCTTCCAACTACACAAGAGAAGACTCTACACATGGACACTACTAGGTGGTCAATACTATAATCAGATTGATTATATTCTTTGCAGCCAAAGATGGAGAAGCTCTATACAGTCAGCAAAAACAAGACGGGGAGCTGACTGTTGCTCAGATCATGAACTCCTTCTTGCCAAATTCAGACTTAAACTGAGGAAAGTAGGGAAAATCACTAGACCATTCAGGTATGATCTAAGTCAAATCTCACACGATTATACAGTGGAAATGAAAAAATAGATTCAAGGGATTAGATCTGAGAGACAGAGTGCCTAAAGAACTATGGATGGAGGTTTGGGACATTGTACAGAAGGTAGGGATTAAGACAATCCCCAAGAAAAGAAATGCAAAAAGGCAAAATGGTTGTCTGAGGAAACCTTACAAATAGCTGTGAAAAGAAGAGAAGTGAAAAGCAAAGCAGAAAAGGAAAGATGCTGCTGCTAAGTCGCTTCAGTTGTGTCTGACTCTGTGTGACCCCATAGACGGCAGCCCATCAGGCTCCCCCGTCCCTGGGATTCTCCAGGCAAGAACACTGGAGTGGGTTGCCATGTCCTTCTCCAATGCATGAAAGTGAAAAGTAAAAGTTAAGTTGCTCAGTCATGTCCAACTCCTAGTGACCCCCATGGACTGCAGACTATCAGGTTCCTTCATCCATGGGATTTTCCAGGCAAGAGTACTGGAGTAGAGTGCCATTGCCTTCTCTGAAAGGAAAGATATTCCCATTTAAATACAGAGTTCTAAAGAATAGCAAGGAGAGATAAGAAAGCCTTCCTTAGTGATCAGTGCAAAGAAATAGAGGAAAACAACAGAATGGGAAAAAGTAGAGATCTCTTCAAGAAAATTAGAGATACCAAGGGAAATTTCATGCAAAGATGGGCTCAATAAAGGATATAAATGGTATGGACCTAACAGAAGCAGAAGATATTAAGAAGAGGTGGCAAGAATACACAGAAGAACTGTACAAAAAAGATCTTCATGACCCAGATAACCACGATGGTGTGATCACTCACCTAGAGCCAGACATTCTGGAATGTGAAGTCAAGTGGGCCTTAGGAAGCATCACTACAAACAAAGCTCGTGGAGGTGATTGAATTCCAGCTGAGCTATTTCAACTTCTGAAAGATGCTGTGAAAATTCTACACTCAATATGCCAGCAAATTGGGAAAAACTCAGCAGTGGCCACAGGACTGGAAAAGGTAGATTTTCATTCAAATCACGAAGAAAGGCAATGCCAAAGAATGTTTAAACTACTGCACAATTGCACTCATCTCACATGCTAGCAAAGTAATGCTCAAAATTCTCCAAGCTAGGCTTCAACAGTACATGAACTGTGAACTTCCAAATGTTCAGTTGGATTTAGAAAAGGCAGAGGAACCAGAGATCAAAATGCCAACATCCTCTGGATCATCGAAAAAGCAAGAGAGTTCCAGAAAAACATCTGCTTCTGCTTTACTGACTATGTCAAAGCCTTTGACTGTGTGGATTAGAACAAACTGTGGAAAATGTCTCAACAGATGGGAATACCAGACCACCTGACCTGCCTCCTGCGAAATCTGTATGCAGGTCAAGAAGGAACAGAACTAGAGATAGAACAACAGACTGGTTCCACACAGGCAAGGCTGCATATTGTCACACTGCTTATTCAACTTATATGCAGAGTACATCATGAGAAACGCTGGGCTGGTTGAAACACAAACTGGAATCAAGATTCCTGGGAGAAATATCAATAACCTCAGGTATGCAGATGACACCACCCTTATGGCAGAAAGTGAAGAGGAGCTAAAGAGCCACTTGATGAAACTGAAAGAGGAGAGTGAAAAAGTTGGCTTAAAGCTCAACATTCAGAAAACGAAGATCATGGCATCTGGTCCCATCACTTCAGGCAAATAGATGGGGAAACAGTGGAAACAGTGACAGACATTATATTTTGGGGTTCCAAAATCACTGCATATGGTGATTACAGCCATGAAATTAAAAGACGCTTGCTCCTTGGAAGTAAAATTAAGACCAACCTAGAGAGCTTACTAAAAAGCAGAGACACTACTTTGCTAATAGAGGTCTGTCTAGTCAAAGCTATGTTTTTTTCCAGTGGTCATGTTTGGATGTGAGAGTTGGACTATAAAGAAAGCTGAGCACCAAAGAATTGATGGTTTTGAACTGTGGTGTTGGAGAAGACTCTTGAGAGTCCCTTGGACTGCAAGAAGTTCCAACCAGTCCATTCTTAAGGAGATCAGTCCTGAAGACTCACTGAAAGGACTGATGCTGAAGCTGAAACTCCAATACTTTGGCCACCTGATGCAAAGAACTGACTCATTGGAAAGGACCTTGATGCTGGGTAAGATTGAAGGTGGGCGAAGAAGGGGATGACAGAGGATGAGATGGTTCGATGGTATCACCATGTCAATGGACATGCGTTTGAGTGAACTCCAGGAGCTGGTGATGGACAGGGAGGCCTGGTGTGCTGCAGTCCATGGGGTCGCAAAGAGCTGGACACAACTGAGCGACTGAACTCAACTGAACTGAACTGATGGTATATTTCTGTTTATGTAATGTAGGTACATCTGTGCATTTTTAGTAAAAAGAGTGGGTTTGTTTTGCTCCTCATCTACTCATCAATGGCCAGTTTTTGCCCCATTTTAGGTGCTGTTGGTCCCAGTGGTAGTTCATGGTCTATCCAGACTAATACACTTGGAAGCACTTTGAAGAACACCTTTAAATTTTTCTTGGGATAGTTCAATGCAGTCTTATTGGGAAGTCAAGAAGGAAAAGATAGCTGAGCTTCTAGGAGTTCTTCTTATCCTGAGTTTTTATAAGCTTCATAAATGCCCTGATTTTGCATGACAGTCACTGTCAGGAATTCTGACAGGGCATGTCCTGTTACATTCACTCCTTCTGGTGCACCGTTCTTCTGTATGTGGATGAGGGAGGCAGGCGGTGAAGAGACCGTGCGGAGACCGGCCTAGAATGTTACGCAGTGTAGTCATTTTTAATGGGACATATTTGCATAGTTACCATCACGTCAATTACTGCCACGCCCCAGTGCCTGAGAGAGAGAGCTGAGGCGTGGTAAGGAGGGCCAGGACCACTAAGTGATGAAGGTGAAGCTGCTTGGATAACTCATTCATAAGATTCTGTTGTTGAAAAGACATTGTCATCTTTACTTTCTCAGTAAATAAGCATCTGAGAAACTTCTTAAAGGGAGTAGGAAGGAACAGAGAAACACAGAAGCACCTTTTCTGTGGACCGTGTACTTTACGGGATAAGCAGGGACATACATCCTTGTCAACACTTGTTATTTTCCTCCTTTCTTCTTAAATAAGACTCTCTCCCTCTCTCCCTCCCTTCTTTCCTTCCTTTTTTATTTTTTTGATAGTAGCCATCTTAGGAGTCATAGGTGGTATCTCATTATGATTCTGATTTCCATTTCCTTAAGGATTAATGATACTGAGCATCTTTTCAAATGCTGTTGACCATTTGTATGTCTTCTTTGGTGAAATGTTTACTCAAGCCCTTGGCATGTTTTTTTTTTCTTTTCTATCCCAAGGTCTAGTTGCTTTGTGTTTTTTTTTTTTTCCCAGCTTTATTGAGATATAACTGACATATGAAATTATGAGATATTTAAGTATACATCATGGTGATTTGATCCATATATACATTGTGAAAGGGTTCCTCCCATCTAATTAATTAATGCATACATCACCTCACATATCCCCCACTTTTTTGGCAAGACAACTTAAATTCTACTCTCTTAGCAAATTTCAGTTATATAATACAGTTTTTTCAATTATATCACCATGTTTTACATTAGATTCTCCGACCTTATTTATCTTATAGCCGAAAGTTTATACCTTTTAACAGTCTCTTGAAAGAGAATAAGATAGTGGACTAGAGGGACATGTGCTCATCTTTTGCGAGAACACCAACACACAATCAGCTGCTGAACAACTGCTGACAGGAGAATGTGGGATCCCACAAAACAATAGCTACCCCGCGTCCAAGGGCAAAGGAGAAGCTGCAACAAGTCAGTAGGAGGAATGCAATCGTATTTAAAATCAAATCTCATACCCAGGAGCGATGCTTGCAGGGTGCAAACAAAATCTGTGGTGCCAGGACCCAGGGAAAGGAGCCATGACCACTCACAGAGTCGGCACCAACCTGCCTGCGGGTGTGGCCATCCACAGGCACAGGTGCTTTGGCAGCAGCTGTCCTGGGGGGCCCAGGACAGGGCCTACGTCCTCTTGGAGGAGGCCACCATTAGCCCCACCATAGTGCTGCTGGGCAGGCAACCCACAAACTGGAGAACAATTTTACCAAAGAAGTTCTTGCACTAGTGCGAAAGTTCCAGGGCCCGCAACAGCTTTCCCAACCTGGAGATCTGGCAGAGGGACTGAGAAAAGGGACTGGAAAAAGTCAGTTTTCATTCCAATACCAAAGAAGGACAGTGCCAAAGAATGTTCAAAGCCCCACATGATTGCACTCGTTTCACATGCTAGCAAGGTCACGTCCAAATCCTCCAAGCTAAGCTTCAACAGTATGTGAACTGAGAACTTTCAGATGTTCCAGCTGGATTTAGAAAAGGCAGGGGATCCAGAGATCAAATTGCCAACAGCTGTTGGATCACAGTAAAAGCAAGAGAGTTCCAGAAAAACATCTACTTCTGCTTTATTGACTACACCAAAGCCTTTGACTATGTGGAGCACAACAAACTGGAAAATTCTTAAAGAGACGGGAATACCAGACCACCTGACCTACCTCCCAAAAAACCTGTATGCAGATCAAGAAGCAGCAGTTAGATACTGACATGGAAAAACAGACTGGTTCCAAATCAGGAAGGGAGTCTGTCAAGGCTGTATATTGTCACTCTGCTTATTTACCTTACATGCAGAATACGTCATGTGAAATGCTGGGCTAGATGAAGCAAAAGCTAGAATCAAGATTGCTGAAAGAATATCAATAACCTCAGATATGTAGATGACATCACCCATATGGCAGAAAGTGAAGAACTAAAGAGTCTCTTGATGAAAGTGAGAGGGGAGAGTGAAAAAGCTGGCTTAAAACTCAACATTCAAAAAGCTAAGATCATGGCATCTGGTCCCATCACTTCATGGTAAATAGATGGGGAAACGGTGGAAACAGTGACAGACTTTATTTTCTTGGGCTCCAAAATCACTGTGGATGGTGAATGCAGCCATAAAATTGAAAGACACTTGCTCCTTGGAAGAAAAGCTATGCCAAACCTAGACAGCGTATAAAAAACAGAGACATTACTTTGCCGACAAATGTCGGATAGTCAGAGCGATGGTTTTTACAGGAGTCATGTACAGATGTGAGAGTTGGACCATAAAGAAGGCTTGAGCCCTAAAGAACTGATGATTTTGAACTGTGGTGGAGAAGACTCTTGAGAGTCTCTTGGATTGCAAGGAGATCAATCCAGTCCATCCTAAAGGAAATCAGTCCTGAATATTCATTGGAAGGACTGATGCTGAAGCTGAAGCTCCAATACTTTGGTCACCTGATGCGAAGAACTGACTCATTGGAAAAGACCCTGATGCTGGGAAAGATTGAGGGCAGGAGGAGAAGGGGATGACAGGATGAGATGGTTGGATGGCATCACTGACTTAATGCATGTGAGTTTGAGCAAACTCTGGGAGATGGTGAAGGACAGGGAAGCCTGAATTGCTGCAATCCATGGGGTCGAGAAGAGTCGGACATGAGGGGCTGAACAGCAGTAACCACAGTTCAGTTCAGTTCAGTCGCGCAGTCGTGTCCAACTCTTTGCGACCCCATGAATCGCAGCACGCCAGGCCTCCCTGTCCATCACCAACTCCCGGAGTTCACTCAGACTCACGTCCATCGAGTCCATGATGCCATCCAGCCATCTCATCCTCGGTCGTCCCTTTCTCCTCCTGCCCCCAATCCCTCCCAGCATCAGGGTCTTTCCCAATGAGTCAACTCTTCGCATGAGGTGGCAAAGTACTGGAGCTTCAGTTTTAACATCATTCCTTCCAAAGAAATCCCAGGGCTGATCTCTCACCTATTTGACTCGCCTCCTGGCTCCTGGTTGTTGAGTTGTAGAAGTTTATTGCATATTTTGGATATGAACCTTTTATCAGACAAATGATTTGCAAATATTTTTGCCCATACTTTGGTTTTACTTTTCACTCTGTTGATTTTTATCCTTAATATACTGCTATTTCACTTTAAAAATTCCATCTTCTCTGTTAAGTGAGGTTTTGGTGTGTATATTGGTTATTTATATTTATTTTTCTATGGACTGCCTAAATATGTCCTTTGCTTATTTTTCTGTTAATAATTTGTGTTTTCTTATTGAATTGAACTGGCCTTTTCTTCTGCTTATAAGTTAAATAGTTTTCATTTGCTATATGTCTTTGATATTTGTTAATTGAATTTATTCTATTAAAAATTTTTTTTGTAGTCAAATTTAATAATCTTTTATTCCATGACTTAGAAAAGCTAGAAGCCTTGCTTAGCTAAGATTGTATATATGCACACACACACATATACATAAACACACAATCTACATTCATTATTTTCTAACACTTTTGTAGTTTCAGTTTAAATTTTGGGGGTTTGCATCAGTTTATTTTTCCAGTTTGTTATCCAGCTGACTTTTATACTCTTTATTTAAGAGTTTGTTTATTCCTACAGATTTGAAATGCCACCTCTGTGACATACTCAATAATCATTATTTTCTAGATTTTCTTAGCCACAACATTAACACAATTTAAATTGTAAACATTTCTGGATTCTTTATCTATGTAGTATTCATTGGCTAAAATACAGAGTGTCTGTGAAAGAATACCCAGCAAACCAGCAATCGCAGTGACTCCTGCGAGGGGAACAGGAAGCAGGGTAACGGGAGACGGAGGAGGGAAGAGGCTGACTTCCCACTGCGTCTTCCTGTGTGTGTTTTGAGTCTTGCACTGTTTGCAAGTATGAACCTGTTCAGAAATCATTGCATTTAAATGGTCACAAGCATCACACACCACCTCGCGTGTCCCCTTGTCGTGCCTGCCTGCTCCCCAGAGTGTCCCCTTACCCTTTAATCCCCACCATTGACCAGAATCCTCAGCCTCTTCTAGTCCCTGGGGCCTGAAGTAATATTCAGTCCCCTACAAGGAAAACTGCAGGACTGCTTAAGACCTCTTCTGACTCTTGATATGAAGAAAATGTGGAGTTTGCCTGGGGAGACAGAGCGGAGAGCAGTGGAAGTCACAGGCAGGACACTCGACGGAAGAAACCCTCCTGGGATGCAAGTTCTCTGGCAGAAGATCCAGGGAGAGCTTTTGAGACTCATATGATCACTGTCTTTACCATCACCAGTGATGAACTCTAAACAGTATTTTATAAGTATGTTCTGTAGAATCTCAGTCTGTCAGGGTACTCGGTTTTCCCCTTTGTGGTCAACGAAGTTTGCAAAACCAGCAGTGTCTCCCCTTTGAAGAATGATGATACACATTAACATTTAAATGTCTGAGAAATGTTGCAATTAGGAAAGCAGCTTTAATTTTTGTTTAAACTAGAATCTCTAAACTTATCTGACCACAGAATCATTCTTACCCACCTAGCTCTCCAGTCTGGTCAAGACCTACAGTAGCAGTGTAAATTGTAACAACCAGAACAGACAAATGTTGAAATGGTGGAAAAGAAATGCCAATCTGAATTTATGTAAGGCTAAATTTTTAGAAGACTATTTTGGCATTTTGACTACAGTAAATAAGGGCTGGATTATAAATAATTCAGCAAATAAAAATGGTGTAATGGGTGCTTTTGAAACTTGAAAATAACCCTCTTCTGCAGGAGGCATACCACGAATAATCATGTTTTTTTTTTTTTTTTTTTTTAACTCTTCATGTGTTTACCAAATCCTGAGATAGCCAAAGTGGTCATCAGAGGGGTCATCAGTTCAGACCTAGTTAGCACAAATCTAACTAGGCAAGTCTAAACCACTAACATCGGCCTGAATTTGCCAGTCCTGGAATAAGGATAACAACTCCATTTTCTGATTTGTTTTTTTTTCTAGAGTGTTTAAAGCATTGGTTAAAAATGGTAGATCTAAAGGGTAGGCTGGGAGAGTGTGAAAAGCAGGGAGGAGAAAGGAAGGAATGGGGACACGGTGGCAGAGATGTCGCTGATGGCGCCTCAAGCGTCACTCAGTGCCCTCATGGGAAGGTTCGTCTGTCCAGGGAACATGAGGCTGGGCTGTTCTCAGCGCTCAGAACTCACACTTGGAACCAGGTAGAAGTAGTGTCTTTATTAGTCTCACAGAGGCTTTCTGTGTCTGTTCTTGTGATGGAGGTGGTGAGAATGTTCATGTTCTCATCTTGTGTCCTGTAAAGGGGAGCTCTCATTTCTGGTTCTTGACTCAGCAATATGCTCGAATCACTCACAGACACAAAACACACCAGTGCTCAGACCCCATCCCTGGTCAGTGCAGTTGGATTCCAACGGTGGGCTGTAAATGTTCGTGCTCTTTAAGCGTGCCTCAGATGACTATAACTTGCTCTGTCAAGGTTTAGCTGCAGCTGCAATAATCCAGCTGAGAGTCTAGCAGCTCACTGACAAGGGTGCGAAGGACACAAGTAGACTCAGTGCATTTCACACCAGTACACTGAGGCTGCTCCCAGCTATTTTTGATTAAACCTATAGTTCTGTAAGATTTTAAATTTCCAGGTCAGATGATTTTAATATAAAACTATTTGGTGAGTAGTCAGCAGTGATTCCAATTTTTAAAAAAATAAGTGACTTTTTGGACTTCCCTGGTGGCTCAGATGGTAAAGTGTCTGTCTACAATGTGGGAGACCAGGGTTCAATCCCTGGGTTGGGAAGATCTCCTGGAGAAGGAAAAGGCAACCCACTCCAGCACTCTTTCCTGGAAAATCTCGTGGACAGAGGAACCTGGTAGGCTACAGTTCATGGGGTCACAAAGAGTCAGACATGACTGAGCAACTGACTTCACTTTTTTTCTTTCTTTCTTTTTGGAAAATTGCTTGTTTCATTATTTTTCTTTAAATTAAATTTTATTTTACTTTACATTACTGTATTGGTTTTGCCATACATTGACATGAATCCACCATGGGTGTACATGAGTTCCCAATCCTGAACCCCCTCCCACCTCCCACCCCATATCATCTCTCTGGATCATTATTTTTTAAATTCTTTATTATTTATGGCTGTGCTGGATCTTTGTTGCTTCCTGGGTGCTCCTCTCATTGCAGCGAGCAGGGGCCACTCTCCCTGTCGGTGCTCAGCTCACTCACTGCAGGAGAGTCTCTTGCTTTGTGAGCAAAGGTTTGTCTAGTCAAAGCTGTGGCTTTTCCAGTAGTCATGTATGGATGTGAGAGTTGGACTACAAAGAAAGCTGAGCACCAAAGAACTGATGCTTATGAACTGTGGTGTTGGAGAAGACTCTTGAGAGTCCCTTGAACTGCAAGGAGATCCAACCAGTCCATCCTAAGGGAGATCAGTCCTAGGTGTTCATTGGAAGGACTGATGCTGAAGCTGAAACTCCAATACTTTCACCACCTAATGTGAAGAGAAGAGCTGACTCATTTGAAAAGACCCTGATGCTGGAAAAGATTGAAGGTGGAGGAGAAGGGGATGGCAGAGGATGAGATGATTGGATGGCATCACTGACTCGATGGACATGAGTTTGAGCAAGTTCCAGGAGTTGGTGACGGACAGGGAAGGATGGCATACTGTAGTCTATGGGGTTGCAAAGAACTGGACATGACTGAAAGACTGAACAGCAATTTCCTTCTTGGTTTCCCTGGTGGCTCAGAGGTAAACAATCCTCCTGCTAATGCAGGTTTGACTCCTGGGTCGGGAAGATCCCCTGGAGAGAAGGGCATGGCACCCCACTCCAGCACTCTTCCCTAGGAAATCCCATGGACAGAGCAACCTAGTAGGCTACAGTCCATGGGGCTACAGGAGAATCAGACACGACTTAGTGAGGAAACAACAATAACAAAATTTACTTCTAAATTCTTTTGTTGGTGGTGACATGCTTGCTTTGAACTAGAGTCATTTCTTTGTGGTAAGTTATTTTCTTACTTGATAGCCTTTGTGGTTTTCTAATATGCACAGTCATTGTGAATATTCATATTCTTGTGGAACATTCTCAGAACTGTATTTTTGAAATTTTTTTCCTTCTAGTCTATTCTTCTGAAGAGCTCATTAAAATATGTTCAAAGTATTTTCCACTCAACTATTTTAAGTGCTTCCCATAACTTTTAATCTCTCTCTGTGATAGTTCCTTGGTGAATTCGTTATTACTACATTTTGTTTCCTTCTTGGATTTCTATTTAGAATCTGGCTCATGTTTTATTTTCAATTGATAGCCATATTTATATCAATTTGCAGATTTCACAGTGGATCAGAATCCACCTGCAATGCGGGAGACCTGAGTTGGATCCCTGGGTTGGGAAGATCCCCTGGAGAAGGGAAAGGCTCCCCACTCCAGTATTCTGACCTGGAGAATTCCTTGGACTATACAGTCCATGGGTTGCAAAGAGTCGACACAACTGAGCAACTTTCACTTTCATTTTCATTTCTTATATTCTCCTTCATTTCCATTTATTTTTCCCCCCCAGGACAAAAAAACACTTATTTTAAAGTAATTTTCAGATTGTTCTGGTTTCTTTTATTGGGTTACAATAATCTCCTAATTTGTCTCCTTGTCTGTCTTTATGAATCATCTTCATGTACAGTGGAAAAGTAACGTGCAGGCTCAGCTTGATTGCCTTTTTCTTTTCTTTGTCCTTCATATTGAATATTAAAACTTTCATTTCCAAATGAGGTCATATTCAAGGCTTGTTTTGTTCACTTTGTGCTTAGAAGAAGGTGTCTGCTTTCTCCTACTTCCCTCATTAAAAAGCTATGTATATATGGGTTAGGGAATGGCACCCCACTCCAGTACTCTTGCCTGGAAAATCCCATGGATGGAGGAGTCTGGTGGGCTGCAGTCCATGGGGTCGCTAAGAGTTGGACACAACTGAGTGACTTCCCTTTCCCTTTTCACTTTCATGCCTTGGAGAAGGAAATGGCAACCCACTCCAGGCTCTTGCCTGGAGAATCCCAGGGACGGGGGAGCCTGGTGGGCTGCAGTCTATGGGGTGGCACAGAGTCGGACACGACTGAAGCGCCTCAGCAGCAGCAGCGTATATAAAATATGCGGTAGCCCCTTATATTGTGGTACAGCCTGGGGCTGATAGCTTTTTCCTATGTTTTATGTTTTTTCTTAAATGTCTCTCTTTGCACACAGGAGAACCCTAACCTGTTTCCAGTTCCCAAGTGTTGAACCTAAGAATGGCTTCTGAGCTTACATGGGTCACTTTGAGTTTCCATTTCCCACTGGAAATTCATTCCTGTTGTTGCCTCGTGCTTCCAGGCCAGAGGCCAGCAGACTTCCATTATACGTACTGCATTGTATTTCTTTCTTTTTCTGGACTACAGTGACATTTTACCTTTCTTCTTCTTTTTTTAAAATCAATAAATTTATTTATTTAAAAAACAAAGAATAAACACTTAGATCCCTGACTTTATCTTTTGCTTCAGGCTTGATCATTTATCAAGCAACCTGGGTATCCATGTCTGTCAGTGGTTTCTGCATAGTAACAGAGAACAGAGTGATCGGCAGAGAGCATTTAGAAACTTTGTACCAGCTACAGGTATACAATATTGCAGTTTAAAAGTGTACCATGCCTGGGCTTGCCTGAGTGATAGCACCTTTTTATAGAATCCATTTCTTTTTTTTTTTTTAATTATACTTTATTTTACTTTACAATACTGTATTGGTTTTGCCATACATCAACATGAATCCGCCACGGGTGTACATGAGTTCCCAATCCTGATCCCCACTCCGACCTCCCTCCCCATACCGTCTCTCTGGGTCATCCCAGTGCATCAGCCCCAAGCGTCCTGTATCCTGCATCGAACCTAAGCAACCTGGGTATCCATGTCTGTCAGTGGTTTCTGCATAGTAACAGAGAACAGAGTGATCGGCAGAGAGCATTTAGAAACTTTGTACCAGCTACAGGTATACAATATTGCAGTTTAAAAGTGTACCATGCCTGGGCTTGCCTGAGTGATAGCACCTTTTTATAGAATCCATTTCTTTTTTTTTTTTTAATTATACTTTATTTTACTTTACAATACTGTATTGGTTTTGCCATACATCAACATGAATCCGCCACGGGTGTACATGAGTTCCCAATCCTGATCCCCACTCCGACCTCCCTCCCCATACCGTCTCTCTGGGTCATCCCAGTGCATCAGCCCCAAGCGTCCTGTATCCTGCATCGAACCTACACTGGCGATTCGTTTCTTACATGACATTATACACATTTCAGTGCCATTCTCCCAAATCATCCCACCCTCTCCCTCACCCACAGAGTCCAAAATCTGTTCTATACATCTGTTTACCTTTCTTAAAAAAACTTATTAAGGCTACACCGTGTTCTAATATATTTCAAAATATTTTATGAATTATTGTTTGGAGCAGGAAGATACTGTGTGTGTGTGTGTGTGTGTGTGTGTGAGAAAAGTGCCCCACAGATATCTTACCTGGGCGTTGCTTCCTAATAATTTCATACATTTTCTTATATATACAGATAGCAACCTTTTTGCTACCAATTTATCATATTTCACTCAGTTGTCATATTCTTTTACATGTTGTATTTTAAATTAGTTTTTATTGAAGTATATAGTTGATTCACAATGTTGTGTTAATTGCTGCTGTTCAGCAAAGTGATTCAGTTATACACGTATATTCTTCTGTCTAGTATGTTCTTTTCCACTGTGGTTTATCATAGGGCTGTGAATACAGTTCCCTTTGCTATGCAGTAGGATCTTGTGCTTTCTCTGTTTGTACTTAAAAGGTTGTATCTGCTAACTCTAACCTCCCACTCCATCCCTCCCTGACCTTCTCACCCGTGGCAAACACCAGTCTGCTTTCTACGTCTATGCTTCTGATTCTGTTTCATAGACAGGTTCATTTGGGTCTTATTTTTGATCCCACCTATAAGTGGTATCATGCAGTATTTGCCTTTCTCTTTCTTACTTCCTTAGTGTGATAATCTCTGGTTGCACTGTATATTGTATTTTTGATTGCAAATGTTTTATACTTTACAGTTTCTCTCTTTTTGGTATCATGCTTAAGAAATATCAGTCTATATTTTATTCTAGTGCTTTTATAGTCCCTCATTTTCTAAAATGTTAGGTACTCAATTTTCCTAAAAAATATTTTATTTGAGATAGAAATAGTAATATTTTTCCCTAAATAGTTAACATACTATTTACTATACATTTCACATGTGTTGGCCATATCATAGCAACTGACTTGAAATATCTGATAATATTACATATTCTGGTTTACAGCAGTTGATTCTTGATAATATTTTCTGTTTAAATCTGCTGGTTCCAGCCTTGCTCATTGATTTGTATGAATTTTAACATAAAACTGCTGCCTTATAAGTTGCAGACAATGGAAGAGACCAAATTGCGGACTCTGGTGGCAATTCCTAAGGGGTCACCTCTGAGATCTGGTTAATAGCCAGCTGTGTCCACCTTGCAAACAAACAGAGGCACATGATACAATGGGAAAGACTAGAGATCTCTTTAAGAAAATTAGAGATACCAAGGGAACATTTCATGCAAAGATGGGCTCGATAAAGGACAGAAATGGTATGGACCNAAAGATGGTAATGATAAACTTGTACGCAACACAGCAAAAGAGACACAGATGTATAGAACGGCTTTTTGGACTCTGTGGGAGAGGGAGAGGGTGGGATGGGTTGGCAGAGTGGCAGTGTAACATGTGTGATGTCGTGAGTGAAACGAATCGCCAGGCCAGGTTTGATGCAGGATGCAGGATGCTTGG
The DNA here is from genome assembly GCA_006408695.1 of Aepyceros melampus. Taxonomy (NCBI): domain Eukaryota; kingdom Metazoa; phylum Chordata; class Mammalia; order Artiodactyla; family Bovidae; genus Aepyceros; species Aepyceros melampus. Next base: position 47,451 of record SJXQ01002010.1, read on the forward strand.
GACTGATGCACGGGGATAATCCAGAGAGAGGGTGTGGGGCGGGAGAGGGGAGGTGGGGGTCGGGATTGGGAGTTCATGTATACTCGTGGCTGATTCATGTCAATGTATAGCAAAATGAATACAGTATTGTAAAGCAAAACAAACTAAAAAAATAAAAATTAATTAAAACAAACAAACAAAAAAAGAACAACAAAAAAAAAGAACTTAAGGCCCAGACCACCAAAGAGAAATCCCAAGTAGTTTTACAAAATGAAGGAAAGGATGCTCTATTTATTAATAAACATGATCAAATTGCCCCCCCATCACCCAAAAAAGAACTTCCCTAAAAACCCGGGTGGCTAAGGTTTATAGGTGCTGTTTAAAAAGGTAAAGTATTTTTTCTTGTTTACAAAAGCTACTTGCAAAAGTTCAGCTTTGTCAGCTAGTAGGATAGATGAATTTCCTTTATTTATTTAAACAAAAAAGGTGGTATATATTGTAGAACACTTGTAACTGCACAGGATATGTAAATCCACAGGGTATGAAGCCTGCACTTATCTGACTGTCTGAGGCTAAGTATTGCACATTCCGAAAGAGAGTCCTTGGTTTACGGTGTTCCTGGCTTACTATGGTGAGTGCTGCTCTCCAGCAGTGTGCGGCGATCCGCACTGCTTGTGCAGACCGTCTTCTGCTCTAATTTGTTTCTGTTGCTCAGCCGCAAGGTAGTGTCCGACTCTTTGTGACTCCATGGACTGCAGCATGCCAGCTTTGCTGTCCCTAACCATCTCCTGGAGTTTGCCCAAGTTCATGTCCATTAAATCTGTGACACCATCCAACCATCTCATCCTCTGTCTCCCTCTTGTCCTTCTGCCTTCAATCTTTCCCAGCATCAGTGTCTTTTCCAATGAGTCAGCTGTTTGCTGACTGTTTCAGCAGATGGTGAAAAATATCAGAGCAGAGGATATTAACAAATAAGACATGTCAACAAATCTGAAAGGAGGCATTTGGAAACAAACTGATGGATGATATATATTCTAATATCTAACTTGTGTTGAGGAGGTAGGAGCTGATTGTATTAGGTGAAGTAGCACAGAGCTTGAGCTGAGAGTTAGCAAGTCATAGGATTAGGAGGGAGGAGAGCTGAAACTAGGAGAATTATTTCTGAGTCTGTCTGTGGAACAGAGGAAAGCCACATCAGCTACACAGAATAATATCTGTATTCTTTGTTAAAAATATTTTAAATTGTTATAGGATATGCATAGCATACAGTGTATCATTTTAAGTGTACAGTTCAGCGAGATTAAGCAATTCAGCTTGCTCTGCAACGATCACCCCTCCAGAACTCTTCAGCCTTCAACACTGAAACTCTGTACCCACTGAAGAGACTCTCCCCATCCTGCCCTCACCTCGGTTCCTGGTGACCACTATTCTGATTTCTGTATGTTTGCCTTAGAGTGCCCTAGGCACTCTTGGAGTTGGACCATGTATTATTTGTCTTTGTGTAACTGGCTTTCTTTCACTTAAAATCATGTCTGGAAGGTTCACCTGTGTTGCGGCATATATTATAATTTCCTTCCTTTTTAAGGCAAAACAATATTCAGTTCAGTTTAGTCACTCAGTCGTGTCCAACTCTTTGTGACCCCATGGACTGCAGCACGCCAGGCCTCCACATCCATCACCAACTCCTGGAACTTACTCAAACTCATGTCCGTTGAGTCAGCAATGCCATCCAACCATCTCATTTTCTGTCATCCCCTCCTCCTCTCACCTTTAATCTTTCTCAAAAACAGGATTTTTTCAAATGAGTCACTTCTGCACATCAGATGGCCAAAGTACTAGAATTTCAGCTTTGACATCAGTCCTACCAGTGAATATTCAGGACTGATTTCCTTTAGGATGGATTGATTGGATCTCCTTGCAGTCCAAGAGACTCTCAGGAGTCTTCTCCAACACAACAGTTCAAAAGTATCAATTCTTTGGCACTCAGCTGTCTTTATAGTCCAACTCTCACATCCATACATGACTACTGGAAAAACCATAGCTTTGACTAGATGGACCTTTGTTAGCAAAGTAATGTCTCTGCTTTTTAATGTGTCATCTATGTTAGTCATAACTTTTCTTCCAAGGAGCAAGCATCTGTTAATTTCATGGCTGCAGTACCATCTGCAGTCATTTTGGAGCCCCAAAAATGAAGTCTGTCACTGTTTCCCCATCTATTTGCCATGAAATGATGGGACCAGAGGCCATCATATTACTTTTCTGAACATTGAGTTTTAAGCCAACTTTTTCACTCTCCTCTTTCATCAAGAAGCTCTTTAGTTCTTCACTGTCTGCCATAAGGGTGGTGTAAACTGCATATCTACGGTTACTGATATTTCTCCCGCAATCTTGATTCCAGCTTTTGATGCATCCAGCCCAGCTTTTCTCATGATGTGTTCTGCATACAAGTTAAATAAGCAGGGTGACAATACACAGCCTTGACATACTCCTTTTCCTATTTTGAACCAGTCTGTTTTTCCATGTCCAGTTCTAACTGTTGCTTCCTGACCTGCATACAGGTTTCTCAAGAGGCAGGTCAGGTGGTCTGGTATTCCCATCTCTTTCAGAATTTTCCACAGTTTATTGTGATCCACACAGTCAAAGGCTTTGGCATAGTCAATAAAGCAGAAAGAGATGTTTTTCTGGAACTCTCTTGCTTTTTCCATGATCCAGCGGATGTTGGCCATTTGATCTCTGGTTCCTCTGCCTTTTCTAAAACAAGTTTGAACATCAGGAAGTTCACAGTTCATGTATTGCTGAAGCCTGGCTTGGAGAATTTTGAGCATTACTTTACTAGCATATGAGATGAGTGCAATTGTGCGGTAGTTTGAGCATTCTTTGGCATTGCCTTTCTTTGGGATTGGAATGAAAACTGACCTTTTCCAGTCCTGTGGTCACTGCTGAGTTTTCCAAATTTGCTGGCATGTTGAGTGCAGCACTTTCACAGCATCATCTTTCAGGATTTGAAACAGCTCAACTGGAGTTTCATCACCTCCACTAGCTTTGTTCATAGTGATGCTTTCTAAGGCCCACTTGACTTCACATTCCAGGATGTCTCTGGCTCTAGGTGAGTGATCACATCATCATGATTATCTGGGTCGTGAAGATCTTTTTTGTACAGTTCTTCCATTTATTCTTGTCTCTCTTCCTAATGTCTTCTGCTTCTCTTATGTCCATACCATTTCTGTGCTTTATTGAGCCCATCTTTGCATGAAATGTTCCCTTGGTATCTGTAATTTTTTTGAAGAGATCCTTAGTCTTTCCCATTCTAATGTTTTCCTCTATTTCCTTGCACTGACCACTGACGAAGCCTTTCTTATCTCTCCTCACTATTCTTTGGAACTCTGCATTCAAATGGGTAGATTTTTCCTTTTCCCCTTTGCTTTTCACCTCTCTTCTTTTCACGGATATTTGTAAGGCCTCCTCAGACAGTCATTTTGCTTTTTTGCATTCCTTTTCCATAGGGATGGTCTTGATCCCTGTCTCCTGTACAATGTCATGAACCTCATTCCATAGTTCATCAGGCACTCTGTCTATCAGATCTAGACCCTTAAATCTATTTCTCACTTCCACTATGTAATTGTAAGGGATTTTATTTAGGTCATACCTGAATGATCCAGTGGTTTTCCCTACTTTCTTCAATTTAAATCTGAATTTGGCAAGAAGGAATTAATGATCTGAGCCACAATCAGCTTCCAGTCTTGTTTTTGGTGACTGTATAGAGCTTCTCCATCTTTGGCTGCAAAGAATATAATCAATCTGATTTCGATGTTGACCATCTGGTGATGTCCATGTGTAGAATCTTTTCTTATGTTGTTGGAAGAGAGTGTTGCTATGACCAGTGTGTTCTCTTGGCAAAACTCTGTTAGCCTTTTCCCTGCTTCATTCTGTATTCCAAGGCCAAATTTGCCTGTTACTTCAGGTATTACTTGACTTCCTACTTTTGCATTCCAGTCCTCTATAATGAAAAGGACATCTTTTATGGGTTTTTGTTCTAGAAGGTCTTGTAGGTCTTCATTGAACTGTTCAACTTCAGCTTCTTCAGCATTACTGGTTGGGGCATAGACTTGGATTACCGTGTTATTGAATGGTTTGCCTTTGAAACAAACAGAGATCATTCTGTCCTTTTTGAGATTGCATCCAAGTACTGCATTTCAGCCTCTTTGTTGACCATGATGGCTACTCCATTTCTTCTAAGAGATTCTTGTCCACAGCCATAGATATAATGGTCATCTGAGTTAAATTCACCCTTTCCAGTCCATTTTCCTTGCTGATTCCTAAAATGTTGACTTTCATCCTTGCCATCTCCTGTTTAATCCCTTCCAGTTTGCCTTGATCGTAGACCTAACTTTCCAGGTTCCTATGCAATATTGCTCTTTACAGCACTGGATCTTGTTTCCATCACTGGTCACATCCACAACTGGGTACTGTTTTTGCTTTGGCTCCGTCTCTTCATGCTTTCTGCAGTTATTTCTCCACTCTTCTCCAATAGCATATTGGGCACCTACTGACCTGGCAAGTTCTTCTTTCAGTGTCCTATTCTTTTTGCCTATTCATGCTGTTCATGGGTTTCTCAAGGCAAGAACCCTGAAGTGGTTTGCCATTCCCTTCTCCTTTGGACCACATTTTGTCAGAACTCTCCACCATGACCTGTCTGTCTTGGGTGGCCCTACATGGCATGGCTCATAGTTTCACTGAGTTAGACAAGGCCCTGGTCCAGGTGATTAGACTGGTTATGACATGGACCACATAGTTAGACATGGACACAGCCTTGTCTAACTCAGTGAAACTATGAGCCATGCCGGGTAGGGCCACCCAAGACAGACAGGTCATTGTGGAGAGTTCTGACAAGATGTGGTCCACTGGAGAAGGGAATGGCAAACCACTTCAGGATTCCTGCCTTGAGAACCCCATGAACAGTATGAACACAATATTACATTGTGTGTGTGTGTGTGTGTGTGTGTGTAATTTATGTATATATACATGCAAACATACATGCATACGTTGTTCATTCATTTATCTGTCCATGCATTTTTGTACAGCTTCCATCTTTTGGCTGTTGTGAATAATACTGCTTTGATCATGGGTATGCAAGTATCCATTTGAGATCCTGCTCTCAATCCTTTGGGGAACACACTCAGAAGTGGAATTGATGAATAATGTGGTAATTCTATTCTTAACTTTTGAGGAAACACCACACTATTTTCTACACTCGTACCAATTTGTGTATCTACCATCAGTTCAAAGGTGTTTCACTTTCTCTGCAACCTTACTCACAGTTGTTATTTTCTGGTTTTATTTTTATATTTTGATAGTGGCCATCCCAAAGGGTGTGAGGTAGTATTTCATTATGGTTTTGATTTGCATTTCAATAAATATTAGAGATAACAAGGAATTTCTATGTGCTTATTGCTCATTTATGGATTTTCTTTGGAGAAATGCCTATGAAAGTTATTTCTTCAATTTTTACTTAGGGTTTTTATTGTTGTTGAGTTACAAGAGCTTTTTTAAAAATGTTTTCTGAATTGTAAACCTTTATCAGATATTTGATTTGCAAATGTGTTCTCCCATTCTGTGAGCTGCCATTTTATTCTGTTAACTTTGTCCTTTGATGCAGAGACATTTTTAATTTTGATGTAGTCCAGTTTATCTAGTTTTTTTTTCTTTTAATGCCTCACTTTGGTATTATAGCCAAGAAATCATTTTAAAACTGCATTATTCATTTTTAATGGGTAAACAAAGAACAGATGTTCCCAGTTTAAATTGTTCCAGGCAATAGCAAAGAGAAAGTACTTCCAAACTGCTTACATGAGGTTTCAGTAATCCTGATACCAAAATAGGAAAAAAAATTATGAAAAAAGGAAAATTACAGGTCTATTTCACTTATTATTAGCAATACAAAAAAAAAGTATTTGCAAATAAAATGCAATAGTGTTTAAAACGGATGTATGTTCCAGCCAACTTGGGATTATCCCAGTGTATCACATGGCTTAATGTTAGAAAAATCTATAAATATAGATAATCTTTTAATAGATGAAAAGAAAAATATTCATGATATCAACTCAAAAAAATTCAGAGATCATACTAGTTCAGTTCATTCACTCAGTCATGTCCATCTCTTTGCAACCCCATGGACTGCAGCATGCCAGGCTTCCTTGTCAACCACCATCTCCCAGAGTATGCTCAAACTCATGTCCATTGAGTCGGGATGCCATCCAACCAACTCATCCGCTGTCGTCCCCTTCTTCTCCTGCCTTCAATCCTTCCCAGCATTAGGGTCTTTTCCAGTCAATCAGTCCTTCACATCAGATGGACAAAGTATTGGAACTTCAGCTTCAGCATCAGTCCTTCCAATGAATATTCAGGACTGAGTTCCTTTAAGATGGACTGGTTTGATTTCCTTGAAGTCTAAGGGACACTCAAGAGTCTTCTCCAACACCAGAGTTCAAAAGTATCAATTCTTTGGCACTCAACTTTCTTTATGGTCCAGCTCTCACATCCATACATGACTACTGGAAATACCATAGCTTTGATTAGATGGACTTCTGTTGGCAAAGTAATGTCTCTGCTTTTTAATATGCTGTTAAGGTTGGTCATAGCTTTTCTTCCAAGGAGGAAGCATCTGTTAATTTCATGACTGCAGTCACCATCTGCAGTCATTTTGGAGCCAAAGAAAATAAAGTCTGTCACTCTTTCCATTGTTTGCCCATCTATTTTCAGTAAAGTGATGGGACAGGATGCCATGATCTTAGTTTTCTGAATGCTGAGTTTTAAGCAAGCTTTTTCACTCTCCCCTTTCACTTCCATCAAGAACTCTTTAGTTTCTCTTTGTTGTCTTTCATAAAGGTGGTGTCATCTTCATATTTGAGGTTATATGGATAGTTCAGTTCAGTCGCTCAGTCATGTCGAACTCTGCCACCCCATGAATTGCAGCACGCCAGGCCTCCCTGTCCATCACCAACTCCTGGAGTTCACTCAGACTCACGTCCATTGAATCCGTGATGCCATCCAGCCATCTCATCCTCGGTCGTCCCCTTCTCCTCCTGTCCCCAATCCCTCCCAGCATCAGGGCCTTGTCCAATGAGTCAACTCTTCGCATGAGGTGGCCGAAGTACTGGAGCTTCAGCTTTAGCATCATTCCTTCCAAAGAAATCCCAGGACTGATCTCCTTCAGAATGGACTGGCTGGATCTGCTTGCAGTCCAAGGGACTCTCAAGAGTCTTCTCCAAACCACAGTTCAAAAGCATAAATTCTTCGGCACTCAGCCTTCTTCACAGTCCAACTCTCACATCCATACATGACCACAGGAAAAACCATAGCCTTGACTAGACGGACCTTAGTCGGCAAAGTAATGTCTCTGCTCTTGAATATGCTATCTAGGTTGGTCATAACTTTTCTTCCAAGGAGTAAGCGTCTTTTAATTTCATGGCTGCAGTCACCATCTGCAGTGATTGTGGAAACCAGAAAAATGAAGTCTGACACTGTTTCCACTGTTTCCTCATCTATTTCCCATCAAGTGATGGGACCAGATGCCACAACCTTAATTTTCTGAATGTTGAGCTTTAAGTCAACTTTTCCACTCTCTTCTGTCACTTTCATCAACAGGCTTTTTTAGCTCCTCTTCACTTTCTGCCATAAGGGTAGTGTCATCTGCATATCTGAGGTTATTGATATTTCTCCCAGCAATCTTGATTCTAGCTTGTGTTTCTTCCAGTCCAGCGTTTCTCATGATGTATTCTGCATAGAAGTTAAATAAGCAGGGTGACAATATACAGCCTTCACGTGCTCCTTTTCCTATTTGGAACCAGTCTGTTGTTCCATGTCCAGGTCTAACTGTTGGTTCCTGACCTGCATACAGATTTCTCAAGAGGTGGTCAGGTGGTCTGGTATTCCCATCTCTTTCAGAATTTTTCACAGTTTATTGTGATCTACACAGTCTAAGGCTTTGGTATAGTCAATAAAGCAGAAAAAGATGTTTTTCTGGAACTCTCTTGCTTTTTCTATGATCCAGCAGTTGTTGGCAATTTGATCTCTGGTTCCTCTGCTTTTTCTAAAACCAGCTTGAACATCAGGAAGTTCATGGTTCACGTATTGCTGAAGCCTGGCTTGGAGAACTTTGAGCATTACTTTACTAGTGTGTGAGATGAGTGCAATTATGTGTTAGTTTGAGCATTCTTTGGCATTACCTTTCTTTGGGATTGGAATGAAAACTGACCTTTTCCAGTCCTGTGGCCACTGCTGAGTTTTCCCATTTGCTGGCATATTGAGTGCAGCATTTTCACAGCATCATCTTTGAAATAGCTCAACTGGAATTCCATCACCTCCACTAGCTTTGTTCATAGTGATGCTTTCTAAGGCCAACTTGACTTCACATTCCAGGATGTCTGGCACTAAATGAGTGATCACACCATTGTGATTATCTGGGTTGTGAAGATCTTTTTTGTACAGTTCTTCTCTGTATTCTTGCCACCTCTTCTTAACCTCCCAGTAATCTTGATTTGAGCTTGAGCTTCATCCACTCAGCATTTCACATGATGTATTCTGTGTATAAGTTAAATAAGCAGGGTGACATATTCAGCCTTGACATACTCCTTTCCCAATTTGGAACCAGTCCATTTTTCCATGTTCAATTCTAACTGTTGCCTCTTGACCTGCCTACAGATTTCTCAGGAGGCAGATCAGGTGGTCTGGTATTCCCATCTCTTTAAGAGTTTTCCATAGTTTATTGTGATCCACACAGTCAAAAGCTTTGCTGTAGTCAATAAAGCAGAAGTAGAAGTTGGTGACTGAAGCCATGCAATAAAAAGACATTTACTCCTTGGAAGGAAAGTTATGACCAACCTAGACAGCATATTAAAAAGCAGAGACATTACTCTGCCAACAAAGGTCCATCTAGTCAAAGCTATGGTTTTTCCACTAGTCATGTATGGATGTCACAGTTGGACCATAAAGAAAGCTGAGCGCCAAAGAATTGATGCTTTTGAACTGTGGTGTTGGAGAAGACTCTTGAGAGTCCCTTGGACTGCAAGGAGATCCAACCAGTCCATCCTAAAGGAGATCAGTCCTGAATATTCATTGAAAGGAATACTGATGGTGAAACTCCAATACTTTGGCCACCTGATGCAAAGAACTGACTCATTGGAAAAGACCCTGGTGCTAGAAAGCATTGAAGGTGAGAGGAGAAGGAGATGAAAGAGGATGAGATGGTTAAATGGCATCACTGACTCAATGGACACGAGTTGGAGTAAACTCCGGGAGTTGGTGATGGACATGAGGCCTGGTGTGCTGTAGTCCATGGGTTCGTAAAGAGTAGGACACCACTGAGAGAATGAACTGAACTGAACTGAGATGTTTTTCTGGAACTCTCTTGTTTTTTGTATGATACAATAGATGTTAGCAATTTAATCTCTGGTTCTGCTGCCTTTTCTAAACCCAGCTTGAATATATGGAAGTTCTCAATTCATGCACTGTTGAAGCTTTGCATGGAGAATTTTCAGCATTACTTTGCTAGCTTATGAGATGGGTGCAATTTTGTGGTAGTTTGAACATTCTTTGGCATTGCTTTTCTTTGTAATTGGATGGAGACTGATCTTTTCCAGTCCTGTGGCCACTGCTGAGTTTTCCAAATGTGCTGGCATATTGAGTGCAGCACTTTCACAGCATTATTTTTAAGGATTTGAAACAGCTCAGCTGAAATTCTGTCACCTCCACTAGCTTTGTTAGTAGTGATGCTTCCTAAGATTCACTTGACTTTGCACTCCCAGATGTCTGGCTCTAGGTGAGTGATCACACTGTAATGGTTATCTGGGTCATGAAGATCTTTTTTGTATACCTCTATACCAAGAGTATTGGAGAAGGCAATAGCAACCCACTCTGGTACTCTTGCCTTGAAAATCCCATGGACGGAAGAGTCTGGTGTGCTGTAATCAATGGGGACCCTACGTGTCGGACACGACTGAACGACTTCACATTCACTTTTCATTTCCATGCATTGTAGAAGGAAATGGCAACCCACTTCAGTGTTCTTGCCTGGAGTATCTCAGGGATGGTGAGCCTGGTGGGCTGCCGTCTATGGGGTCGCTCAGTATTGGACACGACTGAAGTAACTTAGCAGCAGCAGCAGTATACCAAAAGTATAGTTTTTTTTTTTATAATTCTTTTTTTTTATGTTAAACTATTAACATTAAACCAAGAATATATGTATTCTTGCCACGTCTTCTTAATCTCTTCTGCTTCTGTTAGGTCCATACCATTTCTATCCTTTATTGTGCCCATTTGTGCATGAAATGTTACCTGGTGTTTCTAATTTTCTTGAAGCGATCTCTAGTCTTTCCCATTCTGTTTTTTCCTCTGTCTTTGTAATGATCACTGGGGAAGGCTTTTTATCCCTCCTTTCTGTGGCTCAGAGATTAAAGTGTCTGCCTGCAATGCAGGAGACCTGGGTTCTATCCCTGGATTGGGAAGATCCCCTGGAGAAGGAAATGGCAACCCATTCCAGTATTCTTGCCTGGAGAATCCCATGGATGGAGGAGCCTGGTGGGCTACAATCCATGGGGTCACAAAGAGTTGGACATGACTGAGCAACTTCACTCTATTCTTTGTAACTCTGCATTCAGATGGGTATATCTTTCCTTTTCACCTTTGCCTTTAGCTTCTCTTCTTTACTCAGTTATTTGTAAGACCTCCTCAGACACTCATTTTGTGTTTTTGCATTTCTTTTTCTTGGGGATGGTCTTGATCACTGCCTTCTGTGCAATGTTATGAACCTTTGTCCATAGTTCTTCAGGCACTCTATCAGATTTAATCCCTTGAATTTGTTTGTCACTTCCACTGTATAATCATATTTGATTTAGGTGATACCTGAATGGTCTAGTGGATTTCCCTACTTTAAGTCTGAATTTTGCAATAAGGAGCTCATGATCGGAGCCACAGTCAGGTCTTGGTCTTGTTTTTGCTGACTGTATAGAGCTTCTCCATCTCTGACTGCAAAGAATATAGTCGATCTGATTTCGGTGTTGACAGTCAGGGGATGTCCATGTGTACTGTCATCTCTAGTGTTGTTGGAAGAGGGTGTTTGAAATTTCCAGTGCATTCTTTTGTCAAAGCTCTGTTAACCTTTGCCCTGCTTCATTTTGTACTCCAAGGCCAAATTTGACTGTTACTCTACGTATCTCCTGATTTCTTATTTTTGCATTCCAGTCCCCTAGGATGAAAAGGAAAAAAAATTTTTTTTTTGGTATTAGTTCCAGAAGGTTTGTCTGTCTTCATAAAACTATTCAGCTTCTTCAGCATTAGTGGTTGGGGCATAGACTCGAATACTGTAATCTTAAAAAGTTTGCCTTGAAAATAAACTTCAGCTCCTTTGACATTAACACTTGGGGCATAGACTTGGATTGCTGTGATAAAAAATGGATTGCCTTGGAAACGAACAGAGATCATTCTGTCGCTTTTGAGATTGCATCCAAACACTGCATTTCAGACACTTTTTTTGAGCTTGAGGGCTACTCCATGACTTCTAAGGGACTCTTGCCCACAGTAGTAGATATAATGGTCATCTCTGTTAAATTCGCCCATTCCAGTCCATTTTAGTTCACTGATTCCTAAATTGTCGATATTCACTCACCATCTCCTGTTTGATCACTTCCAATTTGCCTTGATTCATGTACCTAACATTCCAGGTTCCTATGAAATATTCCTCTTTACAGCATCGAACTTTACTTCCATCACCAGTCACATCCACAACTGGGTGTTGTTTCGGCTTTGGCTCCATTTCTTCATTCTTTGTGGATTTATTTCTCCACTCTTCAACAGTAGCATATTGGGCACCTACTGACCTGAGAAGTTCATTTTTCAGTGTCATATCTTTTTGCCTTTTCATAGTGTTCATGGGGTTCTCAAGGCACGAATTCTGAAGTGGTTTGCCATTCCCTTCTCCAGGGGACCACGTTTTATCAGAACTCTCCACCATGACCCGTCCGTCTTGGGCGGCCTTACCTGGCATGGCTCATAGTTTCATTGAGCTAGACAAGGCTGTGGTGCATGTGATCAGTTTGGTTAGTTTTCTGTGACTGTGGTTTTCAGTCTGTCTGCCCTCTGATGGAGAAGAGACTTATGGAAACTTCCTGATGGGAGAGACTGACGGTGGGGGAAACTGGGTCTTGTTCTGCTAAGTGTGGTCACGTTCAGAAAATCTTTAATCCAATTTTCTGTTGATGGGCGGGGCTGTGTTCCATTCCTGGTGTTTGGCCTGAGGCTAAACTTTGGTAGGGGTAATGTCTGACGGCGAGGGCAACAGGCTCACCCTCTTCAGCTTGGCCACTCAGCTGTCGCCTAGAGGACGGCCGATGCCGAGACTCTGACTGTGATGCTGCAGGAGCAGCTGGACACCATCAACGAAGAGATCTGATTGATCGAAGAAGAGAAGGAGAACACGGAGCAGCGGGCCAAGGAGACAGAGCAGGGAGAGCAGGGGGAGCTTAGGCGGCCTCCGTCGTTCTAGATCAGTGAGCTTCCTCAACCTGCATCCCACCTCCTCGCATGCTGGCTCCTGCCCGCCCCGCAGTGGGCAATGCAAGCCCCGAAGGAGGTGACACAGCCCAGCCCGAAAGGGAGACCAGCCGGCATCGCGACTCGGGTACGTGTCTGCCTCCTCCCTGCTGCATCCTTCCCCCAGGACACTGGTTTTCTTTTTTTTTTTTTTGTTTTTTCTCTTTTTACCCAGAAGAAAATCAGGTACACTTGCTATGCTCAGGGGCCTAACATTTTTTAAACTGCCTAGTCTTTAATCTTTCCACAATGGCACAGTGACAAATTAGTCTTGATATTTGGACTACTGGCTTAGCCCGTCATCATGAACTCAGCCAGAGCCTGCCTCTGTAACGCTGGGTCTGGCCTGTGCTGGGCACAACAGCTGCAGGGAAGTTTCTGTTCTCAGGGAGCAGACAGCTTCGTGAAAGTAACCATAGGCAGCTCTCATGGCGTGGGAAAGCCGTGCAGCACATTTTCCATTGGGGCTGCCTGGCTGCAGGGTGCAGGGCATGCGGTGGGAACAAAACCAAGAATCTACACTGGCCTGCTTGCTGATGGACCTGGCTGTGCGCTCAGGCCAGCTCTGCGTGTGAAACCGGGTTAAAAGCCCGGTGCCCCAGGGCCCCAGGGAAGACGTGGGCGGCCTCACCTCTCTGAGTCTAAAACTGGGATGACGACCTAGGGCTTTTGGGGACAGAGTGTGCGGCTCTAAAGCACGTGTTCCAGCTTTCTTGCGTGTTTAGCTTAGGCTTTGTGACCAGCTCTGCGTGTGAAACCGGGTTAAAAGCCCGGTGCCCCAGGGCCCCAGGGAAGACGTGGGCGGCCTCACCTCTCTGAGTCTAAAACTGGGATGACGACCTAGGGCTTTTGGGGACAGAGTGTGCGGCTCTAAAGCACGTGTTCCAGCTTTCTTGCGTGTTTAGCTTAGGCTTTGTGAATGCATTGCTATTTGCCCCATGAAATCACTTGTACAACACTCTGCGTTGTAACTGGACTTGTATTATTCCTTTTTTCTGTTACCACCCATTTCATGTTAGCTGCATTGTTAGCATATAATTAAATTAACCGTGAATCATTTTAGCAGCCTGTGAAGTAACTAGTCCATTTTGTGGTCTTTTGACACACTGTTTTTATAATTTGCATCATTGGCTAATTAGGTGATATTTAAAATTCTTTGAGGATTTCTCTATGGTTTCATGCTTGATTTCTTTCCGAATATTTGTAAAAGAACAGTTCTGTGTGTTTTCCTTGCTGTTGGAGTTCTCTGACGGTGTGTCTGCTTTCATCATTGGTTTGATTTCCTGTCTCATCCTGTTGTCTGCTTAGTTGTCATCAATCCAGACCCCTGCCCCCGCCCCCGAGGCTGTAGTTTACCCATCCATCTCCCCTCCCCCGTCCCCCCACCTGCTCTGGTCATAGCCGTGCTATGGTCCACAGCGTGTGTCCCCTTAGTTCGGGTTGTGCTTTGTCTTCATGTCTCATTAAATGGTGTTTTTCCCCTATAGCAGTAAGTTGAATTGGTGTATCACTATGCAGTTACAGGAGAAGGCAATGGCAACCCACTCCAGTACTCTTGCCTGGAAAATCCCATGGATGGAGGAGCCTGGTAGGCTGCAGTCCATGGGGTCGCACAGAATCGGACACGACTGAAGCGACTTAGCAGTAGCAGCAGCAAGCATCAAGGTGATGGACAGTTAGGAAGGTCATTGGTCAAGGAGGGAAACAATTAATTTAACTACACTTTAGTCCATCTCTTTTTCTATTGGAGCCGGGCTTCTGACTTTGAAGGATGACTGGTCTGAGGTCCCAGATCACTGTACTTTGACAGATGGAGCTGTAATGCCCACTGAATGAGCTATTCTAGCTGTATCTCCTTAAGCTAAAAGTTGTTCTACCATTTGAGGTAATGGATATGACCCTGCATTTGTATATGTTTGTGAATATATATGGTGGAATGAAAGGGTGAAGACTAAAGAATACTGTAATACTTCAAATTATCTTCCTTTAATCCATTCCCTTTCTATTTTGATGAGATATCTCCGAGACAGAGTAAAAGGGACCTATGCTTAATTAGAAAACATTTGGGATTCCAGAGGAGTGTGATGAGTAGGAAGTAGCCAGCCTTTAAAATTATATATTAAAAGATCTGAGGAGGAACACTGAAACCACGGGGGTCAAGAGAAGGAATCACAGCTGTCTGTTCCAAGGGCAGGGAATAGAGAAATTAAAAATGGAGTGAAAGTTGGGCTGTATTTGGTTTGAACCCCAGCCCTGCCACTTACTAACTACATGGCCACTGTCCATCACTTAAACTTAGCAACACTCAGCTCTTTCTTCAGTTCCGTGAGGGCAATTCTACATATTTTGCAAAGTTGTTGAAATATATAGCAGTTGCCATTCAGTGATTGCTCAGCAAATGGTGGTTATTGTACAGCATACCCTCACGCCTGTCCACTCGACCCCAGCCCACCTTGCCCATCAGCTCGTGTTTGTTCTCTCGTTTTCTGGGAGACAAAAGTAGACGTATTCTTGTCTAATCTTCTCTGTTTGTCCGTGAGTGTTATGAGGCTGGGGTTATGTCTTTCAAAGTAGTTCTGGAAACTCTCAGCAAATTTATAAATTGAAATGTCTAACTCTTAGCCTTTTGCATTCTGCAAAGCATATGTGTTTGCTGGCTAATGTTTATCTTCTGGAAAATCATCATGCCTTTGGTGATGAGCCAAGAAGCCAAGTCCTGGATACAGGCTTTTGAAATGAGGAAAGAATAAAGGTCAGATGCTGAGGATGTTGATCTGGAGCTGAATCCTGCCCATAAATGGCTTCTGTAAACACGTTTTAGCCAGAGGTCACTGACCTCTTCAGGTTTCGATCTAGTCAGACTGTTTTCTGGTCATTAGTTCATCAGACTGTGTATTCTTAGTTAGAGAAATCATTCAAAAACCATATTTATTTACTGTTTAGAACAAGTCCTTAATTAATGTCTAAATATGTATACTCAAATTAGTAAAGACATTGTGACCTTAGCCAGTTGCAGTTAAAAAGAAAAAGTTTATACCCATTTAATGATACTTAAGCTTGTTATTTATAAGGTTATGATTTTCCAGTGTAAGCTGTATTTGGTGAGGTCTGGCATTTTCCAGTGAGGTCCAGGACTACTGTGCCTAAAAACTTGTTTATGCAGAATGAGTAGAGGGACACACCATCTTCCTCCTGATCAGAAATACCCTCTGTTCTTCTAAGTCTGCACCAGTCTGCCTTGAGGCCTCAAATGATTAACCTTAAAAAAAAAAAAAAAACAACACTGAAAACCAACAATCACTCTTTAAAAAGCAATTACTTTACTCGGCCATTAAAAAGAATGAACTGATGCCAGATGGCCCTAGGGATTGCCACACTGAGTGAAGCAAGGCAGGTAGGGGAGAGCTATCGCGTGGCACCCTTTATACGGGGGATCTAAAAAGAAATGATACCAACGAACTCACAGAACAGAAACAGACTCACAGACTTAGAAAAGGAGCTTACGGTCGCCGGGGGGAAGGATGAGGGGAGGGATGGTTGGGGAGTTTGGGATGGACATGGACAGACTGCTATATTTAGAAGGGATAACCAGCAAGGACCTACCGCCTAGTGCATGGAACTCCACTCAGCATTACACGGCAGCCTGGATGGGGGTGGAGTGTCAGGGAGAACAGAGCTTGTATTTGTACGGCAGAGTCCCTTTGCTGTTCACTTGAACTGTCATGACAGGCTGTACCCCAATACAAAATAACGAAAATATGCAGAAGATTCAGCTCAAGTCTTCAAGGATAGTGTAATTATGATTTAAGGCATTGTTTGGTAAAAGGTTTCCATTCTTTTATTTGCAAGGGTTTCCCAGATGGCTCAGCGGTAAAGGGTCCACGTGCAAACGCAGAAGGTGCAGGAAACACAGGTTCAGTCTTCCTGGGTCGGGAAGTCCCCCTGGAGTAGGAAGCGACAGCCCACTCCAGAATCCTCCCTGGAAGACCCCGTGGACAGAGGAGCCCAGTGGGCTACAGCCCATGAGGTCTCCAAGAGTCTGACATGACCTGGCACACACTCAACTCAGCAATACTCAAACACAACAAAAAGCAGCGATCTGCTGGCTGGTTCACATGAGCGATGGGAAGGACAGCCACTGTCCTGGAGCCCAAAGCTGCCTCATCTGTTTCTGTTTCTCAGGGTTGTCTGGGACAGCTTCTACCATGTGGTCTGAAACTGGGGCCAATAGTCATGGGACTCTGATGAAATCAGCTTGTCTCACATGGCTGGTAGGATTGGGGGGTAAAAGCTTCTTACTGGAATAACTGAATCAAGAGAAGTTTCCCCAAATAAGGAGAGTGATGTTATCATCTGAGGATAACACAACATACTCACCAGCCTCTTGTAAATCCCATGAATGATTGGTCTTTGTTAGCGGTTTGGAGAATGTTTAAGGCAGACAATGAGGCTAACAGAGAAAAGGTATAGAGTAATACAAATTAGCTACCAGCTAATTTACTAACTTGAAATCCATCAAAGGCCAAGGTGTCTGAAAAGAAAGTTGTCTTCTCTCCTAATTTTCTTTAATAACTGAATTCTACATATTGATTAGCTAGAGATCTGAAGGTCTGTATTAATTTAAGGAAATTAATAAAATCATTGGGAATTATTCTTCTCACAAACTGCAAGTTTCTGCGATTTCAGGTGGTGGAATGTCCTCATTTTAGCAAAATGCACTTTTTGAATCCTCCTGGTATGTTGTTCGTGTGCGGTCTCTCCATCTGTCCCCGGACACTGAGGTGGCGCAGGAGAAACGCTGAGCAGGGGCCCCGCAGCGGTCATCTGCCTGCGGCCTCGTCGCGGGATGCTCTTAACAAGCTTCTTTAAAGAAACTCAGTATTTATTGCTTTTGGCCGTGCTGGGTCTTCGCAGTTGCTCGGGCTTTACTCTAGTTGCAAGGAGCGTGGGCCCCTCTCTCATCTTGGAGATGAGTAGTTGTAACTCCAGGGCCCTAGAGCACAGGCTCCACTGTTGCCCTGCACAGGCTTAGCTGCTCCATGGCATGTGAGATCTTCCCGGACCGGGATCGAACCCGTGTCTCCTGCATTGGCAGGCGGGTTCCTGAGGCACTAGGGAAGCCCCACTGACCAGCTTCTCACTTCTCTCTGCCTTAGTTTTCTCTGTTGGAAGAAACCGTCTCTATAGTATGTTTTTAGCATGATTGTGCTAAGGGTTTGAGATAAAGAAATTCTCCTTCTTGGTTCATTGGAAAGCTGGATATTTGTTTGTTCTTGTTGTTTTGAAAAATTTTGGCACTTGCTTGCCCCACCTTCCAAAAGATCTACAGAAATGCTCTTCTTTCCATTAGCTAGCTTAAGGCAGGACAAGACTCTGCTTCAAGAAAAGGTCATGAACCTGCCTGTTCTTGCAGAGACCTGCCTGGCAGGAAGCCAGCTTTGGCTTAAGTAGGAGGAATGGCATCACCAGGTGATCAGAACACTGAAGCCGAGTCTGTGCCTAAATTTCACCAGGCTTTAGAGTACACTGAGATGGCTACTGCTTAACAGAGAAGTTTGTGTGTAACAGAAAAATACATGGAGAAAAAGTATCTTCCTTCTTGATCCACCCTTTCTGCAGTATTTGTGGTGTGACGTGGTGACCTGGGTGCAAGAATGCATGAGACACAGGATTTTGCCTTAAGATTGCCGTTTGGTTGAGAAGACAAGAGATAAATTTGTAAAACAAAATAGGGTAAGTTAAAAATGGAGGAGATGTACCAAGACTGCATATGATCGAGAGAGGCTTAAGTGGTTCAGACACGGAGGGAGCAGGAGAAAGTAATCACCAGGAGTTGGTCAATAATTGCTCATATTTAGTAGAACCTTTTGATGATGAAATAATCGGCCTTCTTCACTTGCCAGTTAGATACAACATTGACGGGAATAATTAATTTAGGATATGAATAATAAAATTTGCTCTTTATTGAGTGTCTTTTAGATGTTAGATGTTTCGCATATATTAACTCTAACTGTATGGATCGCTTCATCTTTCACTGGTGAGACAGAGGGGCAACAGAAAACATTATTGTCAATCAAAGCTGTAAGTAGAGTCATGATCATCATTTTGAATTAACATAATTATTTTCATCATCCTCAAGATAAGATATTATTAGAAAGACATTGACAAGTTAGGGAGACAGTAAAAAAGACAGATATGTCCAGTATTGACTGCATGATAAAATGTGAAAAGTCACTACAGGCTGCCAGAGTTCTGGAAGGTGTTATAAAGGGAGGGAGCGATAATCTGGGCCTGATAGGCTTTGGATAAGCAGGAAAACCTCCTAGGCAAGAGAGACAAACCTGTGGCAATAAGAATGGTTATGTACATGTAGGAAATGTAGATGGCGGCCAGTTTGATTGGCGTTGAGGGTTCTTTACAATGGCCTGGGAGACGCTATCGTCTGCCTTCCATTCTCTCTCTGACCTCATTTCCTCTCATCCCCAACTCATTCATTCCCATGGCAGCCATGTTTATCTTTTCCTCATCCTAAAGACCTTTGTAGTTGCTGTTCCTTGGCATCTCACTCCAGTACTCTTGCCTGTAAAATCCCATGGGCTGAGGAGCCTGGTAGGCGGCAGTCCATGGGGTCGCTAAGAGTCTGGCACGGCTGAGTGACTTCACTTTCACTTTTCCCTTTCATGAATTGGAGAAGGAAATGGCAACCCACTCCAGTCTTCTTGCCTGGAAAATCCCAAGGACAGGGGAGCCTGGTGGGCTGCCATCTATGGGGTCACACAGAGTCGGACACAACTGAAGTGACTTAGCAGTAGCAGCAGCAGCATGTTACAAATACTTTTCTCGTGGTTGTTTATTCTGTGGATTCTTCTAGACAGTACTCCAACATTCTTGTCAAGTCTTTCCTCAGATGTTGCATACTTGATGAGACCTGCCCTGATCACTCATTTATAATTAGAGACTTCTTTGACACACCCCATCCTTTTTTTCCTAACCCTCTCGTGCACTGAATACTTTCTAATATACTATATAATTTACTTATTTTTGTGTGTTTGGTTATTGTCTTTCTCTTACTACTTGACAAAAGTTCCATGGAAGTAGGATGCTTTGCATTCCAGTACCTAGAACAGTGTTTGGGACATTGTGATTAATTAGTATATGTTGTTGTTCATTTAGATTGTTCTAGTTGCTCAGTCAGGTCCAGCTCTTTGTGACCCCATGGACTGCAGCCCACCAGGCTCCTCTGTCCATGGGATTCTCCAGGCAGGAATACCGGAGCGGGTTTCCATTTCCTTCTTCAGGGGATCTTCCTCCCCAGGGATTGAACCCAAATCTCCTGAACTGGCAGGCAGAGTCTTTCCCACTGAGCCACTTGGGGAGCCTTCATGCAGATTACTCATGGGACTTAAGATTAGAAAGACGCTCATGTGAGATGGTGAGTTACAGGAGGACAGGGCAGAGGAGACCAGCAAAAGTGCTTGAGCGAGGGGGTGACGTGCATGAAGAGAAGCTTTGAGGAAATTAATCTAGTAACAGTAAAGACTTTTTCCAGGAAAGAATAGTGGCAATAGTTTAAAAGTTTATTAATCTTGGCTTATACAAGAGTATTGGCAGCAGAATTGCAAAGAAAGGACTGGATTTAGTTTTAAAGAGGGTATTTAAAAGGAAGATCAGTTACACACAGCAACTGATGAGACATTAATGTTTAGGATGAAGAGGTGAGGCAGGGCCGTGAAAGGTTCTGCTTCCTCCCTCCACTGTCTTCCCTTTTCTGCCTGTTCTGTGCCATGGAATACTGACCTCTGTACTGTCTTAGTTGTCATTGCTGGTTAGTCCCTAGGCGGTATCCAACTCTTTGTGACTCCATGGACTGTTGCCCACCAGGCTCCTCTGTCCATGGGATTTCCCAGGCAAAAATACTGGAGTGGGTTGCCATTTCCTTCTCCAGGGGATCTTCCTGACCCAGGGATCAAACCCATGTCTCGTGTATTAGCAAGTGGATTCTTTACCACTGAGCTGCCTGGGAAGCCCCATCAACTGTCTTACCAGAGCAATAAAGAGACAACTCTAAAGACCTTTAGAGTATGCAGGTTTAGGCAGTTAGGCCTGCTGAGTTAACCTTTTACTGTTAACTTGGGGGAAGGGAGAAGACTAAAGTTCTGATTTGGCAACTTGAAGTTTGAGATGCTTCTCTGATGTTCAAAAGGAAATGTCAGAGGTTAGATGTATGGCTGTGGGAGTTTTTAGTAATCATGAGGCTGGAAGAGATTATCCAATGAGAGACTACAGGTTAAAAGGAGAAGAGAGCCAAGAACAGACATAAGGCTCTTCAATATTTAAAACACTTAGAGTAGGAGACTATGCCAGCAGAGGATAGAAAGGAAATTAGATTACATTGGGCTTCCCTGGGTCGTTCAGATGGTGAAGAATCTGCCTGAATGCAGGAGACCAAGCTTCAATCCCTTGGTCTGGAAGATCCCCTGGAGAAAGGAATGATTACCCACTCCAGGGTTTTGCCTGCGAAATCCCATGAACAGAGGGACCTGGCAGGCTACAGTCCATGGGATCATGACTGAACACCTAACACAGTCACATAAGCCACTAACAGAAACTGTCTGAAGATAAAGGAAGTCAACTGCATTACATGTTAATGAGATTTTTGAAGGTGAACAATAGAAGATCATGGGTGTTGCAGTGGGGACTGACCTACTGAAGAGGCAGACACTGAGGACGAAAAAGTGAAAAAGGTAATTATAGGCATTGAGCCCTTGGAACGGTCAGAAGGGATGGAGCTGTGCAACACTTACACTGTGCAGGAGAGAGCAGCCAACAGAGTCCTTGGCTCATGGCTTTAGGCATTTGGTGAGATAAACGAGAGGGCTTGCTGCCAAATTACTTGTAATCGCCCAGTGAAATAAATTCATTTTGAGTTTACATATTTTTTTCTTTTTTTTGGTCAGCATAACTCTCTCAATCTAAGGAGAATGGTGAGGGAAGAGAAGAATGGTTGATAAACAATTAGAGGAATTGATCAACTCAAGATCTTGATGATGAGCAGGATCTACTGGGTTGAATGTAATAGACAAAGTGAACTGGATAAGCAAGAAGGCGTAGTTTTAAAGGAGTTGCATTTATCATTTCAGGCAGGAAGTGACTGCATTTGAAAACAAGGCCCCAGGACATGTCCAAGGCCATGGACATGAGCACATGACTTAAAAGTTAAGGAGAAGTCTGTAGGGAAAAGGAGGTGATGAAATCTAATGGGCAAAAATTTGAGATAAATTAGCTTTGTTTCACTCAGGGTGATGACAGGAGTTAGGGATGAGGTAAAAGCTAGAAGTTTTGAGTTAAAGGAAGTGAGAATGGCTTTTGGACGTGACAGTGAAGAGAAGGGTAGGCGGCAGGGTTTAACATGAGAGCAAGAAGCATAATTGTCCAGAAGTGACGGTGGAAATCAGCTCATCCTGGCATCTTGATGTAATTGAAAGATAGAAAAACTATTGAGTAAGTTCAGAAAATCCATTTTCTCTGGGGAGAGTGCAATTTCAGTAAGTGAAAAGTATTTTAAAAACTCTGAGTGCAGCATATGAAGATACAGTCTTGGAATGGGAGATCCCAAAGGAGGATCTGAGGGGTGTTTAGCAGTGGGAGTTTTTACAGCAGAAAGCAATCGGATAAAGAGGGAAGTAATGACAGAGGATGAGAGGGTTGGATGGCATCGCTGACTCGTGAACATGAGTTTGACCAAGCTCCGGGAGTTGGTGACGGACAGGGTGGCTTGGCAGAGAACACAGGTGACAGAGGACCCGATCGGCAGTGAAAGAAGCTGCTAAGTCACTTCAGTCGTGTCCAACTCTGTGCGACCCCATGGACGGCAGCCCACCAGGCTCCCCCGTCCCTGGGATTCTCCAAGAAAGAACACTGGAGTGGGTTGCCATGTCCTTCTCCAATTCATGAAAGGGAAAAGTGAAAGGGAAGTCGCTCAGTGGTGTCCGACTCTGTGCGACCCCATGGACTGCAGCCTCCCAGGCTCCTTAGTCCATGGGATTTTCCGGGCAAGAGCACTGGAGTGGGGTGCCATGACCAGACTGGAGGTCTGTGGACATTTCTGACTCTCCCGTGGGCAGGAATTACACCAGTGAACACAGAGCTCAGTCTTTCTGAGAGGAACGCATTCAGGACGAGCCCAGGGAGAAAGGCCTCTTTATAGTTCTCTTTACGGGTCTTTCTAAAATGTCAGCTTGATGAGAGGATCTCCTTCACTTAAAACTTTTCCGTCCCTCTCCACTCAGGATGAGGCCCTGGCTACTGATCCTTGAATGTACAGAAGGAGAGAGAAGGAACAATTTGCAGAGGAAGATGTTAAGAAATCAGAAGGAAAGCTGGGGACGTGCAGGTGAATTCTAGGGAGATGGAGAATAGATGAGGAAAAGAAGCAAGCTTGTATAAATATAGAAACATATTTTTTGGGGAAAAAATGACTGTATGACATTTCTATTCTCAGGATATCAGCAAAAAAATCCAAGGAACTAAGTCAGCATTTTGTTGCTCCCAGAGCTGCTCCTTCTGGCTTTGTGCCTTTATTTTATTACTCATTTCCTGGTTTGCAGCTGTGCGGGTCCTCGGTGCTGCGTCGGCGCTTTCTCTAGCTGCAGCGCGAGGGGCTGCTCTCTGCTGGGGGCGCGCAGGAGTCTCCCTGCAGGGGCGCCTCTTGCGCGGAGCGCGGCTGCAGGAGGGGCTTCAGTAGCTCGGGCTCAGTAGCTGCGGCGCCGGGCTTGGTCCCCCCGCGGCACGTGGCACCTTCGTGGAGCAGGGAGCAGACCCATGTCCCCTGCAGTGGCAGGCAGGTCCTCAACTCTAGCCCACCAGGGAAGTCTGTGTCTCCAAACCATGTCACAGCTAAGCGGAAAGGGAAAGAGAGTTAAGGAAGCTCCACCCGTTTTTTGGGTCAGCTGGATTAATCTGAATTGGAGCAAGCTCTACTGATTGGAAATAACCCTGACGGTAGACAGATCATTTAACCTCTCTGAACTATAGATTTCTCCTTTGTGAAATGAGAAGAACAATACGTACTTCTAGGCTGCTCTGAAAATTAAATGAGGAAAGATGGTAAAATGCACAGCATAGCGCTTGACAACTCAGCAAACGGCGATCCCGCCTTTCATTCCAGATCTGTGAGCTTCCAGTTACGGCCTTTCTGTTACTTCCGTGATCACTGCTTCTAGTTTTCCTGCCAGCTTCTGTTTCTGCCTATCAAAGTTCAGGATAACCTTCAATTCAGTTCAGTTCAGTCGCTCCGTCGTGTCCGATTCCTTGCGACCCCATGAATCGCAGCACGCCAGGCCTCCCTGTCCATCACCAACTCCCGGAGTTCACTCAGACTCACGTCCATTGAGTCCCTGATGCCATCCAACCATCTCATCCTTCGTCGTCCCCTTCTCCTCCTGCCCCCAATCCCTCCCAGCATCAGGGTCTTTTCCATTCAGTCAACTCTTCGCATAAGGTGGCCAAGTACTGGAGCTTCAGTTTTTCCTTCCAAAGAAATCCTAGGGTTATCTCCTTCAGAATGGACTGGTTGGATCTCCTTGCAGTCCAAGGGACTCNAGTTATGACCAACCTAGATAGTATATTCAAAAGCAGAGACATTACTTTGCCGACTAAGGTCCGTCTAGTCAAGGCTATGGTTTTTCCTGTGGTCATGTATGGATGTGAGAGTTGGACTGTGAAGAAGGCTGAGCGCCAAAGAATTGAGGCTTTTGAACTGTGGTGTTGGAGAAGACTCTTGAGAGTCCCTTGGACTGCAAGGAGATCCAACCAGTCCATTCTGAAGGAGATCAGCCCTGGGATTTCTTTGGAAGGAATGATGCTAAAACTGAAACTCCAGTACTTTGGCCACCTCATGTGAAGAGTTGACTCATTGGAAAAGACTTTGATGCTGGGAGGGATTGGGGGCAGGAGGAGAAGGGGACGACAGAGGATGAGATGGCTGGATGGCATCACGGACTCGATGGACGTGAGTCTGAGTGAACTCCAGGAGTTGGTGATGGACAGGGAGGCCTGGCGTGCTGCAATTCATGGGGTCACAAAGAGTCGGACACAACTGAGCGACTGAACTGAACTGAACTGAACTGAGCTGAAAATTAGATTGCACATGATATCTATCTGATAATATAGTTTGCTCAAATGATTGCAGAATAGTCAACAAAGTTTCTCGGGCACAGAGCTATAAGTAGATTGTAGTTTTCATCATTATTTCTTATTCCCATTGTGCATTTGTGCCTTTTCTTCTTGCTTTTTTGTATTACTCTTGTCATTTCATGTTGTATATTTTTCCCCAGCTCTTGAGCTTATATATTTATCCTACTAATTTTCTAATTTACTATTAATTTTAAATTGTAATTCTTTTTAAAATTTTTCTGCTTTTTTTTGTGTGTGTATGTAGACACATTTTGCTTTGCTTTATCTACCTTCCATTATTCTCAAAGTTAACTTCTCTGTTTATTTTCTGTTTACTCTGTTTTAAAATAGCCATTTTGTGGGGGCCTTGATGTGAAGCATGTAGGACCTTGGTTCCCTGACCTGGGATCAGAGTCGTGCCACCTGCACTGGTCGTATGGGGTCTAACCCTGGACCACCAGGAAAGTCCCTAAATCTAATCTTAATGCTCTGAGTTTTTCTCTGAGTTTAGTTTTAGTATTTTTGTTGTTTTAACATCTAGATAATTTCTAATTCAATTTTGCTGCAGGACTTACTAAATAGAGGAGCTTATTATATGTTCTACTGTTTTAAGTTCTTTTCTTTTTTTCTGTATTCTTGACAAGTTTCTCATATTCAATGTTTCACTTGTCCAAGATTTTGATTTTACTCCTAACATCCTCCAATTTCAGTTCAGTTCAGTACAGTTCAGTCCCTCAGTCATGGCCAACTCTTCGTGACCCCATCAACCGCAGCACACCAGGCCTCCCTGTCCATTACCAACTCCCAGAGTTTACCCAAACTCATGTCCATTGAGTTGGGGATGCCATCTAACCATCTAGTACTCTACTGTCCCTTTTTCCTGTGCCTTCAATCTTTACTAGCGTCAGGGTCTTTTCAAATGACTCAGCTCCTCCCATCAGGTGGCCAAAAAACTGGACTTTCAGCTTCAACATCAGTCCTTCCAATGAACACCCAGAACCAGTTTCCCTTAGGATGGACTGATTGGATCTCCTTACAGTCCAAGGGACTTTCAAGAATCTTCTCCAACACTACAATTCAAAAGCATCAATTGTTTGGTGCTCAGCTTTTTTTATAGTCCAACTCTCACATCCATACATGACTACTGGATAAACCATAGCCTTGACTAGACGGACCTTTGTTGGCAAAGTAATGTCTCTGCTTTTTAATATGTTGTCTAGGTTGATCATAAGTTTCCTTCCAAGGAGCAAGAGTCTTTTAATTTCATGGCTGCAATCATCATCTGCAGTGATTTTGGAGCCCCGAAAGATAAAGTCAGCCACTGTTTCCACTGTTTTCCCATCTATTTGCTATGAAGTGATGGGACTGGATGCCATGATCTTAGTTTTCTGAGTGTTGAGCTTTAAGTCAACTTTTTCACTCTTCTCTATCACTTTCATTAAGAGGTTCTTTAGTTCTTCTTCTCTTTCTGCCACAAGGTTGGTGTCATCTGCATATCTGAGGTTTTTAACATTTCTCTGGCAATCTTGATTCCAGCTTCAGTCGTGTCCGACTCTGTTCGACCCCATAGACGGCGGCCCATCAGGCTCCTCTGTCCCTGGGATTCTCCAGGCAAGACACTGGAGTGGGTTGCCATTTCCTTCTGCAATGAATGAAAGTGAAAGCAAAAGTGAAGTCACTCAGTCATGTCTGACTCTTTGCAACCCCATGGACTGCAGCCTACCAGGCTCCTCCGTCCATGGGATTTTCCAGGCAAGAGTACTGGAGTAGGGTGCCACTGCCTTCTCCATCTGCTTTTGTTAAATCCATATCATTTCTATCCTTTATTGAGCCCATCTTTGCATGAAATATTACCTTGCTGTCTCAAATTTTCTTGAAGAGATCTCTAGTCTTTCCCATTCTGTTGTTTTCCTCTATTTCTTGGCATTGATCACTGAGGAAGGCTTTCTTATCTCTCCTTGCTATTCTTTGGAACTCTGCATTCAGATGCTTATATCTTCTTTTTCTCCTTTGCTTTTCACTTCTCTTCTTTTCACAGATATTTGTAAGGCCTCCTCAGACAGCCATTTTGCTTTTTTGCATTTCTTTTCCATGGGGATGGTCTTGATCCCTGTGTCCTATTCAATGTCATGAACCTCATTCCATAGTTCATCAGGCACTCTATCTATCAGATCTAGTCCCTTAAATCTATTTCTCACTTCCACTGTATAATCATAAGGGGTTTGATTTAGGTCATACCTGAATGTTCTAGTGGTTTTCCCTACTTTCTTCAGTTTAAGTCTTAATTCTGCTTTATGAAGTTCATGATCTGAGCCACAGTCAGCTCCTGGTCTTGTTTTTGCTGGCTGTATAGAGCTCCTCCATCTTTGGCTGCAAATAATATAATCAGTCTGATTTCGGTGTTGACCATCTGGTGATGTCCACGTGTAGAGTCTTCTCTTGTGTTGTTGGAAGAGCGTGTTTGCTATGACCAGTGCATTCTCTTCACAAAACTCTATTAGCCTTTGCCCTGCTTCACGCTGTACTCCAAGGCCAAATTTGCCTGTTACTCCAGGTGTTTCTTGACTTCCTACTCTTGTATTCCAGTCCCCTACAATGAAAAGGACATGTTTTTGGGGTGTTAGTACACTAAAAGATCTGTAGGTTTTCATCGAACCTTCAACTTCAGGTTCTTCAGCATTACTGGTCGGGGCACAGACTTGGATTACTGTGACATTGAATGGTTGCCTTGGAAACGAACAGAGATCATTCTGTCATTTTTGAGATTGCATCCAAGTACTGCATTCCAGACTCTTTTGTTGACTATGATGGCTACTCCATTTCTTCTAAGAGATTCCTGCCTACAGTAGTAGATATATTATTATATTATGGTTTTAGTTTTTCTGAAATCCTTCTTCATCATGCTCATCTTCTTTTTAATCTTATTTTGTTATCTTCCATTTCATTGTTTTTATTTTTATTTTTTTATTTTAAATGTTTGTCTAATTTTCATTTTCTTTCCTTTTTATTTCATTATATTCCCCTTTATATGTTCATCTCCCAATTTATAGAGGCTGGATCCTTTCCTCTTTCTAGGATGTGAGCCAGGTTTTAAACATGTTCTTCTAACTCTGTTAATACATCTCCTAATGCCCTTCAGGATGTAGTTCCTTTTAATTTGCACCAGTTTCCCTTCCACAGGTTTCTTTTTAATTTGTTATTCTTTTTGTATCCTTGAAAAACATAAAACATAGCCAGATTCAGTAAGATCTAATGATTCTGTTGAAATGGAAATTGATCCTTGGCTGAAATCTTCCACTGGAGGCTGTGATGATGGACAAAGTTTCCATTAGATTTGTTTATAGGAGACTCCACCTAGTTACCACTTCTCTCTCTCTCTTTAAAAATCAGATCTTGTTTCTATTCCTGTTGTTGTTTAGTCGACAGGTTGTGTCTGATCATTTTGTGACCCATGGACTGTAGCCCCCAGGCTCCTCTGTCTGTGGGATTTTCCCGGCAAGAATCTTGCAGTGGGTTGTCATTTTCTTCTCCTGGGAACTTCCTGACCCAGGGACCAAACTGTCATCTCCTGCATTGGCGGGCAGGTTCTTTACCACTGAGCCACCTGGGAAGCCCTGTCTATGTAATTCTTAATTCCAAAACGTTCTGTTACAATGGCTCTCTTTTCTGGTTCCTTTTAAAGTGCTTACATTCTGGCCACCATAGCTGTTAAAATTCCCTGCTACATTTCTAGGTTCCTTTTACCTTCCACTTAGGTAGTTTTTGAAATTTGAAATATCTTCCAGGTGATACTACCCCTGAACTTGGGCAGGAGGTGGCTGTCCTTGGCTATGTGCTGTTGAGAGCCCCAATTGTGAGTCATTTTCAGCCAGACACAGGGCAACAGAGCTAGGTGTCTGTGGGGTGAATATGAAGGGCAAACAAGAGAAGAGCAAAGAGTGCTTCAGCCACTATCCAGGTCTGCAAAGGCTAACCCGTGGTGGTCACCAGCTGGTAGTGCATTCCGCGCTCCAGATAGAAGAGGTTAGGCCGTGACAGTAAGAGGCGCTCCGTGCTTTAGCCAACAGTGTTTTAGCAACCCTCTTCATTGCTCTTTGCTGAATTATAGTTGGCAGAATATGTGCTCCTACCTTTGCTACTTCATTTTAAGAATATGAACACTCTCTGGTCACATTGTTCTTCCCTAGAAATTTTCAATTGTTTGACATTGCCTACTCAATTAACTATAAATTTCTGTAACATTCAAGACTTTGATAACACATTGCTTATCTTCTTTCTAGCCTTATTGCTCACGTCCATTCTTATACATCCTGTGTTTTAGCAGTACTGGATTACTTGCTGTTCCCTACCGTGTCTATACTTCGTTCACTTTTATCCTTTTTTAATGCAGTTTCCTTTCGCTATAAACAGTCCTTTCAATCCTGAAATCTTCCCCCTTGAAATCTCAATCTCTACTCAGACAATACCTTCTCCACAAATCCTTTTTGAATCCCCTCTACTGATTTTTCATTCTACGTAAACTTCATGAGACACTGTCTCCAGTTCTCTTGAGGAAAAGAAAGCCTTTTGTCCTTTATTGTATTTTCTTTTTCTGATCTCTCTTTGAAGGTAGACTCTAACTCTCTTTGGTACTTTAGAAAAATATTTCTTTATTTGACTGTCAGGTCTAAGTTGCAACACATGTGAGGGCAGTGTCTAGAGAGTGCAGGCTTTGTGGTTGTGGCTCGTGGGCTAAGTTACTCTGTGGCATGTGGGACCTTAGATCCCCGACCAGGGGTCTTACTCAAGTCCCCTGCTTTGGAAGGTGGGTTCTTAACTGTTGGGGTCTGTTAATGGACTGGAATCTGGCGGTCTGGAGTCAATGATAAGAAATTGAAAGAGAAAGAGAGAGAGAGAGAGAGAAAAGAAAGGAAGACACGGGGACTCAAGTGCTGGTGGAGCAAGGGTGCTTTATTAGCAGAAATGTAGGCTTATATATCTTTAGTAAGATGATTACTCAGCTACTACACAGGATGAAATTTTATCAATGGCCACAGTATGGATAGTCTAATACATACGAGGCTGCTGACGCTGAAAAGAGTCGCCGCAACCTTTATCCTATGACCTCAGTCCTGAGGACTGCAAGGCTGCTGACGCTGAAAAGAGTCGCCGCAACCTTTATCCTATGACCTCGGTCCTGAGGACTGCGTGCAGCTTTACTCATTCTCAGAACAGGAACTGATACGGAACAGAGAATCCTGGAGAAATAGAAAAGAGCATGCAGAAATCCTCTTGTTAAATGTTCCCTGACACTTAACCACTGGAACACCTGAGAAGTCCCTTGGAATTGTTTTGCAATTCCTTATATGTATTGAATGCCAGCTGTGACTAGATCAGCATGAGATGAACCAAGGACCTGAACATGCCTACTATGGACTAAATATTTTTGTTACCCCAAATCCATACTTTGAAACGCTAACTACCAAAGTGACTATATTTAAATGAGGCCTGAAGGGTGGAACTCA
This sequence comes from Aepyceros melampus, assembly GCA_006408695.1. NCBI lineage: Eukaryota > Metazoa > Chordata > Mammalia > Artiodactyla > Bovidae > Aepyceros > Aepyceros melampus. The sequence goes on from SJXQ01002010.1 coordinate 77,693, forward strand.
GATCTGTTGGGATTAGTGTTCTTATAGGAAGAGTCACTGAGACTCCTTCAGTTGTATCTGACTCTTTGTGACCCCCATGGACTGTAGTCCGTGAAATTCTCCAGGCCAGAATACTGGAGTAGGTAGCCTATCCCTTGGAACCACCCTATTTGATCTTCTTGAAAGCCCTCACTCTTAGCTTTAAGAGTCTCACCTTCAATTATGAAGGAGTTTCTGGCAAATCAGTTTGTGGAACTAAGGTGGCAACCCCTATTAGGTCATTCTCTGTAGGGAACATGGAAGATGAAGGCCTGAATATCTAGAGGGACTGGATATTATACAGTATTTCCCTCCCAAGGGCCAGCTATTTTCTGGTTGTCCCTCCAGAAGACTGTGGAGGCAACATTGTGGGCCTGGACAGGGCTCAGGAAAAGAGCATGAAACAGGAAGGAAGGGGGCAGGGCACAGCTTCTGAAAGAATGACATCACAAGAGCAAAGCATGAACCGATTAAAATCAGTTGGGTGCAAGATAACAAGTCAAACTCAAGTAAACTTTAATCTGTGCCGAGGTTGTTTCAGCTAGGTTAAACCCAAGTCACAGCACCATAGATGTCAGGGGAGTGTAATCTCGGTTCTGTCTCTTCACAACAAAAAATTTAAGCAAGGGACGTTAAAGCCCTCCACACATCACAGCTCTTGGACAGTGTTACAGTCCCGTGTTGCAGCTCAGCTTTATTTAGAAAATACATCCTCGAGCTGTGAGGGCATCCAACCAAAAAGATGCAAAGATGAGAGAGAGAGAGAGAGACCCTTGGCGTTTTGGCTCCTCTTTTCGTAGGTTTTTCTCCCCCCGGGCCTGCCCTTTGTAAACGGGGCGAGCCAGGAGTGCTGTTTGTTCCCCCTGAGGTCTTCACTCTGGTCCTCGGACCTTCCTTTGTTCTATTTTCGAGGGCTTTTCCCTTCCCTATCTTTTAGCCCCTGCCATTCTGGACTCCATTTCTTCTGAGGGATTCCTGCCCACAGTAGTAGATATAATAGTCATCTGAGTTAAATTCACCCATTCCAGTCCATTTTAGTTCGCTGATTCCTAGAATGTCGACGTTCACCCTTGCCATCTCTTGTTTGACCACTTCCAATTTGCCTTGATTCATGGACCTGACATTCCAGGTTCCTATGCAATACTGCTCTTTACAGCATCGGATCTTGCTTCTATCACCAGTCACATCCATAACTGGGGATTGTTTTGCTTTGGCTTTATCCCTTCATTCTGTCTGGAGTTATTTCTCCACTGATCTCCAGTAGCATATTGGGCACCTATTGACCTGGGGAGTTTCTCTTTTGCTATCCTATCATTTTGCCTTTTCATACTGTTCATGGGGTTCTCAAGGCAAGAATACTGAAGTGGCTTGCCATTCCCTTCTTCAGTGGACCACATTCTGTCAGACCTCTCCACCATGACCCTCCCATCTTGGGTTGCCCTGCAGGCATGGCTTGGTTTCATTGAGTCAGACAAGGGTGTGGTCCTAGTGTGATTAGATTGACTAGTTTTCTGTGAGTATGGTTTCAGTGTGTCTGCCCTCTGATTCCCTCCCGCAACACCCACCATCTTATTTGGGTTTCACTTACCTTGAGCGTGGGGTATCTCTTCACGACTGCTCCAGCAGAGCCACTGCACCTTACCTTTGACGAGGGGTATCTCCTCACCACCACCGTTCCCGACCCTCAACGTAGGATAGCTCCTCTAGGCCCTCCTGGGCCCGCCCAGCCACCACTCCTCAGGTTTCTCCTCCAGGCCGCCGGCCCTCGCCTCGGGCGAGTACTTTGGGCAACTTATGCAAAGAGTTGACTCATTGGAAAAGACCCTGATGCTGGGAGGGATTGGGGGCAGGAGGAGAAAGGGACGAACGAGGATGAGATGGCTGGATGGCATCACAGACTCAATGGACGTGAGTCTCAGTGAACTCCAGGAGTTGGTGATGGACAGGGAGGCCTGGCGTACTGCGATTCATGGGGTCGCAAAGAGTCGGACACGACTGCGCGACTGAACTGATTCTGGACTCCTTTTTCCTATTCTAACTACCTAACACTGGCATATTGCGTGCTGCACTTTCACAGCATCATCTTTTAAGATTTGAAATAGCTCAGCTGTGGTTCCACCACCACTACTAGCTTCATTTGTAGTGATGCTAATGCCCACTTGACTTCACATTCCAGGATGTCTGGCGCTAGACAAGTGATCACACCATTTTGATTATCTGGGTCATAAGATCTTTTTTGTATAGGTCTTCTGTGTATTCTTGCCACCTCTTCTTAATATCTTCTTCTGTTATGTTCACACCAATTTTGTCCCTTATTGACCCATCTTTGCATGAAATGTTCCCTTGGTATCTCTAATTTTCTTGAAGAGATCTCTGGTCTTTCCCATTCTATTGTTTGCCTGTATTTCTTTGCATTGTTCACTTAGGAAGGCTTTCTTATCTTTCCTTGCTATTCTTTGAAACCCGCATTCAGATGCTTATATCTTTCCTTTCCTCCTTTGCCTTTCACTTCTCTTCTTTTCTGACCTATTTGTAAGGCTCCTCAGGCAACCATTTTGCCTTTTTGCATTTCCTTTTCTTGGTAGTGGTTTTGGTCACTGCCTCCTGTATAATGCTGTGAAATTCTGTCCATACTTCTTCAGGCACTCTCTCTATCAGATCTAATACCTTGAATGTCTTCAGGAACCATGATTTGACTCTTCTTAGCCCTCCCATAAAATTATAGGCAATTAATTGTACAGAGGAGCTTCCTGCCTTGTGACAGTCCATTGGATCTAGACCTCAGGCTGTTGGAAGTATTGTAGGGCAAAGCAAATAAGCCAGTACTTTGGTACATGCCAGAAATTGTCAAATGTCCTTAGCTGATGAACTACCTAAAGTGAAAAGTGAAAGTGAAGTCGCTCAGTCCGACCCTTTGCGACCCCATGGGCTATATAGCCTACCAGATTTCTCTGTCCATGGGATTTTCCAGGCAAGGATACTGGAGTGGGTTGCTGTTTCCTTCTCCAGGAGATCTTCCCAACCCAGGGATTGAAGCCGGGTCTCACGCATTGTAGGCAGATGCTCTACCCTCTGAGCCACCAGGGAACTCATAAATCATTGCTACCTTCCTGACAACACAACACAACACTGAATTACCTAGACAACAATAAGTCATTTGTATTTCTCAGGCTGCACTAGTCGCAACGTAGGGCTGGTTTCAGCAGGGTCATTTGCCCTTTTTTATTTTCTACCATGGAAGTTGTTGGATTCTAGCCTCTCTTTCAAAGATTCTTTCAAATAGTTCTGGAATTTCCCCAAGGAGATCTCAAAGATCATCTGGAATGAGTCCCTCAACTGTCATGGCTATTGGCTATTTAGTGTCTCTACACTCCAGATCCGGATACCTTTGATGATGTTGACTCCTACTCAGAGTCTGGATGCCAGCCATTGTGATGCAGATGTCAGAGCTCAGAAGACTGTCTTCCACATTACCCCAAGTCAGTGTTCCTTAGAAATGTAATTTAGAAGCCTGTCACCTTCTTACACTTGTTGTTGTTATTCAGTCGCTCAGTCCTGTCTGACTTTTTGCGACCCCATGGACTGCAGCACACCAGGCTTTCCGTCCTTCATCATCTCCCGCGGTTTACTCAAACTCATGTTCACTGAGTTGGTGGTACCAACCAAACATCTCATCCTGTAATATTCCCGTTCCACCTGCCCTCAATCTTTCCCAGCATCAGGATCTTTTCCAATGACTCAGCTCTTTGCATCAGATGGTAAAAGTATTGGAGTTTCAGCTTTAGCATCAGTCCTTCCAATGAATATATCTGTGTATAAGTTAAATAGGCAAGATGATGATGTACAGGCTTAACGTACTCCTTTCCCAGTCTGGAGCCAGATCATTATTCCAGTCCAGTTCTAACTGTTGCTTCTTGACCTGCACACAGCTTTCTTAGGTGGCAGGTGAGGGGTTCTGATAGTTCAATCTCTTTAAGAATTTCCCACAGTTTGGTGTGATCCACACAGTCAAAGGCTTTGGCATAGTCAATGAAGCAGAAGTAGATATTTTACTGGAAATATCTTGCTTTCTGTATAACTCAACAGATATTGGCAATTTGATCTCTATTCCTCTGCCTTTTCTAAATCCAGCTTGAACATCTAGAAGTTTTCAGTTCATGTCTATTTAAGCCTCAGTCGGTCAGTCTTGTCCAACTCTTTGTGACCTGATGGACTGCAGCACGCCAGGCTTCCCTGTCCATCACCAACTCCCAGAGTTTACCCAAACACAGTCCATTGAGTTGGTGATGCCATCCAACCATCTCATCCCCTGCTGTCCCCTTCTCCTCCCGCCTTCAATCATTCTCAGCATCAGGGCCTTTTCAAATGAGTCAGCTCTTCGCATCAGGTGGCCAAAGTACTGGAGTTTCAGCTTCAACATCAGTCTGTCCAATGAACACTCAGGACTGATCTCCTTTAGCATAGACTGGTTGGATCTCCTTGCAGTCCAATGGACTCTCAAGAGTCTTCTTCAATACCGCAGTTCAAAGACATCAATTCTTCAATGCTCAACTTTCTTTATAGTCCAACTCTCACCTCCATTCATGGTTACTGGATAAACCATAGTCTTGACTAGATGGACTTTTGTTGGCAAAGTAATGTCTCTGCCTTTTAATACACTGTATAGGTTGGTCATAACTTTCCTTCTAAGGAGTAAGTGTCTCTTAATTTCATGGCTGCAGTCACCATCTGCAGTCATTTTGGAGCCAAAGAAAATTAAAGTCTGCCACTGTTTCCACTGTTTCCCCATCTATTTGCCATGAAGTAATGGGACCAGATGCCATGATTTTAGTTTTCTGAATGTTGAGCTTTAAGCCAACTTTTTCACTCTCCTCTTTCACTTTCATTAAGAGGCTCTTTAGTTCTTCTTCATTTTTTGCCACGAGGATGGTGTCATCTGTATATCTGAGGTTACTGACATTTCTCTGGCAATCTTGATTCCAGCTTTCAATTCATCCAGCTCAGGATTTCTCATGATGTACTCTGCATATAAGTTAAATAAGCAGGGTGATAATATACAGCCTTGACATACTCCTTTCCCGATTTAGAGTGAGTCTGTTGTTTCATTTCCAGTTCTAACTGTTGCTTCCTGACCTGCATACAGATTTCTCAAGAGGCAGGTGAGTTGGTCTGGTATTCACATCACTTTTAGAATTTTCCAGTTTGTGGTGATCCACACAGTCAAAGGGTTTGGCATAGGCAACAAAGCAGAAATAGATGTTTTTCTGGAATAGATGCTTTTTCAAGGATCCATGGATGTTGGCAATTTGATATCTGGTTCCTCTGCCTTTTCTAAAACCAGCTTGAACATCAGGAAGTTCATGGCTCATGTATTGCTGAAGCCTTGCTTGGAGAATTTTGAGCATTACTTTACTAGCATGTGAGATGAGTGCAATTGTGCGGTAGTTTGAACATTCTTTGGCATTACCTTTCTTTGGCATTGGAATGAACACTGACTTTTTCCAGTCTTGTGGCCACTGCTGAGTTTTCCAAATTTGCTGGCATGTTGAGTGCAGCACTTTCACAACATCATCTTTCAGGATTTGAAATAGCTCAGCTGGACTTCCATCATCTCCACTAGCTTTGTTCATAGTGATGCTTCCTAAGGCCCACTTGACTTCATGTTCCATGATGTCTGGCACTAGGTGAGTGATCACACCATAGTGGTTATCTGGGTCATGATTTTTTTTTTGGGGGGGTACAGTTTTTCTGTGTATTCTAGCTGCCTCTTCCTAATATCTTATGCTTCTCTTAGGTCCATACCATTTCTGTCCTTTATTGTGTCCATCTTTGTATGAAATGTTCCCTTGTTATCTCTAATTTTCTTGAAGAGACCTCTAATCTTTCCCTTTCTATTGTTTTCCTCTGTTTCTTTGCACTGATCTCTGAAGAAGGTTTTCTTATCTCTCCTTGCTCTTCTTTTTAACTCTGCATTTAAATAGGTACATCTTTCCTTTTCTTCTTTGCTTTTGTCTTCTCTTCTTTTCACAGCTATTTGTAAAGCCTCCTCAGACAGCCATTTTGCTTTTTTGCATTTCTTTTTCTTGAAGATGGTCTTGATCCCTGTCTCCTGCACAATGTCATGAACCTCTGTCCTTAGTTCATCAGGCGCTGTGTCTAACAGATCTAGTCCCTTAAATCTATTTCTCACTTCTACTGTATAATCATAAAGGATTTGATTTAGGTTATTTCTGAATGGTCTAGTGGATTTCCCTACTTTCTTCAATTTAAGTATTAATTTTGCCTTAAGGAGTTCATGATCTGAGCCACAGTCAGTCCCAGTCTTGTTTTTGCTGACTGTATATAATCAATCTGATAATGATATTGACCATCTGGTGATGTTCGTGTGCAGAGTCTTCTCTTGTGTTGTTGGAAGAGGGTGTTTGCTATGACCAGTGTATTCTTTTGGCAAAACTCTATTAGTCTTTGGCCTGCTTCATTCCACATTCCAAGGCCAAATTTGCCTGTTACCCCAGGTATTTCTTGACTTCCTACTTTTGCATTCTAGTCCCCTATAATGAAAAGGACATCTTTTTTGGATATTAGTTCTAAAAGGTCTTGTAGGTCTTCATAGAACCATTCAACTTCAGCTTGTTCAGCGTTACTGGTTGGGGCATAGGCTTAGATCACCGTGATATTAAATGATTTGTCTTGGAAATGAACAGAGGTCATTCTGTCATTTTTGAGATTGCATCCAAGCACTGCATTTCAGACTCTTCTGTTGACCATGATGGGTACTCCATTTCTTCTAAGGCATTCCTTCCCACAGTAGTAGATATAATGGTCATCTGAGTTAAATTCACCCATTCCATTCCATTTGAGTTCGCTGATTCTTAGAATGTCGAGGTTCACTCTTGCCATCTCCTGTTTGGCCACTTCCAATTTGCCTTGGATTCAGGGACCTAACATTCCAGGTTCCTATGCAATACTGCTCTTACAGCATTGGACCTTGCTTCCATCACCTGTCACACCCACAACTGGGTGTTGTTTTTTGCTTTGGCCCCGTCTCTTCATTCTTTCTGGAGTTATTTCTCCACTGATCTCCAGTAGCATATTGGGCACCCAATGATCTGGGAATTTCATCATTCATAGTCGTATCTTTTTGCCTTTCATACTGTTCAAAGGGTTCTCAAGACAAGAATCCTGATGTGGTTTGCTATTTCCTTCTCCTTTGGACCACATTTTATTAGAACTCTCCACCATGACCTGTCCGTCTTGGGTGGCCTTATAGTTTCATTGTGTTAGACAAGATGTGATTAGATTGGTTAGTTTTCTGTGATTGTGATTTTCAATCTGTTGCCCTCTGATGGGGAAAGATAAGAGGCTTATGGAAGCTTCCTGATGGGAGAGACTGACTGACAGGGAAACTGGGTCTTTTTCTGATGAAGATGGACCATGTTCAGTAAACCTTTAATCCAGTTTTCTGTTGATGGGTGGAGCTGTGTTCCCTCCCTCTTATTTACCTTGGGCCAAACTGTTGTGGAGGTAATGAAGAAAATGGTGACTCCTTTGCAAGATCCCGAGCATCTACTGCTACATTCAGTGCCCCCAACCCTGCGGCAGGCCACCACCAACCCATGCCTCTGCTGGAGACTCCTGAACACTCACAGGCAAGTCTGTGTCAGTCTCTCGTGGGGTAATTGCTCTTTTCTCCTGCGTCCTGGTGCACAAGGTTCTGTTTATGCCCTCCAAGGATCTGTTTCCCAGTCCTGTGTAAGTTATGGCAGCTCTATGGTGGGGTTAATGGGCAATCTCCTCCAAGAGGGCTTATGCCATATCCAAGTCTGCTACACCCAGAGCCCCTGTCCCTGTAGCAGTCCACTGCCAATCTGTACCTCAACAGGAGACTACCTTGGAGAATTTAGAGCATGTTGAAGCTTAGAGAATTTTGAACATGACCTTGCTAGCATGTGAAATGAGTGCAATTATGTGGTAGTTTGACCATTCTTCGGTATTGGCCTTCTTTGGGATTGGAATGAAAAGTGACCTTTTCCAGTCCTGTGGTCACTGCTGAGTTTTCCAAATTTGCTAGCATACTGAGTGCAGCACTTTACAGCATCATCTTTTAGGATTTGAAATAGCTCAACTGGAATTCCATCACCTCCACTAGCTTTGTGTGTAGTGGTGTTTCCTAAGGCCAACTTGATTTTGCACTCCAGGATGTCTGGCTCTAGTGAGTGATCACACCATCATTGTTATCTGGGTCATTAAGATTTTTTAAATAGAGTTCTTTTGTGTGTTCTTGCCATCTTTTCTTAATATCTTCTGCCTCTGTTAGGTCCATTCCATTTCTGTCCTTTATTTTGCCCATCTTTGCATAAATATTCTATTGGTATCTCTAATTTTCTTGAAGAGAGCTGTAGTCTTTCCCATTCTATTGTTTTCCTCTATTTCTTCGCACTGTTCACTTAGGAAGTCTTTCTTATATAGCATGTGCATACAGAACTAGCTGTACTCAGCTGGAACTAATGGCAAAGCCAACGGATACAAGAAGGAGCTGCTGGAGTGGTGGCCTAATTTATTCATCTTACCAGCACCCCTTGACTGGTTTTGTAAGTAAGGATTGAACAAGACAAACTAGATCTTTTTCTTCATAGACTGATAAGAGTCCCTGAACTTGGTTCTAATGCAGTCCAAAATTTAGGTGTCGAATGAGATGAATCAGTAATGGAGATTTCTCAGGGTTGCCAGAGATGGTGGGAAAATACCAATGAAATGTTGTCATAGAATCTGAAGAAGAGATTGGTTAACTAAGTGAGTTGCTACTAGGAAGCTGAGTTAATAAACATAAAAGATAAAATACCATTCTTTGAACTTGGTAACTTGTATGTTGCTGATATGTTTGATGAGCAGTTTCAAAGAGCAGTGGTGATGGAAGCCCTCCAGCAATGGTTTATGCAAATAGACAGAGAGGATAGAAAATTGTATATTGGTTTTCCATCAAGAGGATTGATCAATGTATCAGTAACTGGAAAGGCTATGATGCCAAGTTACTGTGTGTGTGAATACATGTGTGTGTGTTATGACATAAGGGAGTGTTTCCATGCTGATGAGAATGGTCATGTAAAGAGGGTGAAATTAAAGATTCATTAAAGGGTGGAAAACTTCAAAGAAAAGGTAGGACTAGAGAGGGATCCAGAGGATAAATGGAAGGTTTGGTTTATAATAGGCAGGATTCGTCTTCCTTCAAATCCAGAGGCAGGCCAGAGATTGGTGCAGATTCAGATTGGTGTGTAGAGCCAGTGTTGGTGGTAACAGGGCAGAATTTTTGCCCAATGACTTCCTTTGTCTTCCATTGAATTATGAGGTTAGCTTACATTTAGATCTCACTTTCCAAAATCGAAACAGAGTTATCTCCGTGGAGGTATCTGTAAATTAATGAGAATATATTCCATTTCATTCATTTAAAAAATGGTTTTTAAGGGCCTACTGTGTGCCATGAGCTGTGTTAAGCTCTTCAGATAGAAAATGAATAGGATGTATACCTCTTTTTCCCTCTGATTATGAAGCTCAAGGGTGCAAACATGGTTTAGGAATATATAGTCACAATTTAGGAGATCTTACTTCTTTCTGGGTACTGGATCTGAAAATAAAGTGCACTGTGAGCAGGAGGTCATAAGGGATTTAACAAATCCCTTATGATTATACAGTGGAAGTGAGAAATAGATTTAAGGGCCTAGATCTGATAGATAGAGTGCCTGATGAACTATGGGATAAGGTTCATGACATTGTACAGGAGACAGGGATCAAGACCATCCCCATGGAAAAGAAATGCAAAAAAGCAAAATGGCTGTCTGGGGAGGCCTTACAAATAGCTATGAAAAGAAGAGAGGAGAAAAACAAAGGAGAAAAGGAAAGATACAAGCATTTGAATGCAGAGTTCCAGAGAATAGCAAGAAGAGATAAGAAAGCTTTCTTCAGTGATCAATGCAAAGAAATAGAGGAAAAGAACAGAAGGGGAAAGACTAGAGATCTCTTCAAGAAAATTAGAGGTACCAAGGGAACATTTCATGCAAAGATAGGCTCAATAAAGGACAGAAATGGTGTGGACCTAACAGAAGCAGAGGATATTAAGAAGAGGTGGCAAGAATACACAGAAGAACTGTACAAAAAAGATCTTCATGACCCAGATAAACACGATGGTATGATCACTCATCTAGCGCCAGACATCCTGGAGTGCAAAATCAAGTGGGCCTTAGGAAGCATCACTATGAAAAAAGCTAGTGGAGGTGATGGCATTCCGGTTGAGCTATTTCAAATCCTGAAAGATGATGCTGTGAAAGTGCTGTACTCAATATGCCAGCAAATTTGGAAAACTCAGCAGTGGCCACAGGACTGGAAAAGGTCACTTTTCATTCCAATCCAAAGAAAGGCAATACCAAAGAATGCTCAAACTACTGCACAATTGCACTCATCTCACATACTAGTAAAGTAATGCTCAAAATTCTCCAAGCCAGGCTTCAGCAATATGTGAACCGTGAACTTCCAGATGTTCAAGCTGGTTTTAGAAAAGGCAGAGGAACCAGAGATCAAATTGCCAACATCCACTGGATCATGGAAAAAGCAAGAGAGTTCCAGAAAAATATTTATGTCTGCTTTATTCACTATGCCAAAGCCTTTGACAATGTGGATCACAATAAACTGTAGAAAATTCTGAGAGATGGGAATACCAGACCAACTGACCTGCCTCCTGTAAAGCTGTGTGCAGGTCAGGAAGCACCATTCAGCCAGGACCTGATGCAGCACTGGCTCTGGAGGGCGGCCCCACCACAGAACTGGGCCTCATGGGGAGACACTCATCCAGCCACCAGTTCTGAGGGAGGCCTAGGCGCACGCCCCCCACTGTCCACCCTGCTGGGGATGTCTCTGTCCATGCGATCTGGGCAGGTCTCCCCGGGGCTCCCTGCCCTCCATGGACCAGCTCCACCCAGGGGGGTGGTGCACTCGCCACCTCTGCAGCCCCCACCCCCGCCCACCCGGGGCTGGTGCAGGAAACCAGGGGCCCTCCTGGCTGCCACCAACCTGAACACTTCCTGACTGGGCGCCTCTGCTGGGGGCGGCCATTCCACCGGGCAGGGGTTTGCCTTGGGGAAGTTGCGCCGTGGCTCCTGAGAGCTGAGCGCATCTTGGAGAGCATCTTTCACTGCTCCCAGGCCATCAAAAAATTTTTTATTTATTTTAATTGGAGGCTAATTACTTTACAATATTGTGGTGGTTTTTTGCCGTACAGTGATATGAATCAGCCATGGGTGTACATGTGTTCCCATCCTGAGCCCCTTCCCACCTCCCTCCCCATCCCATCCCTCAGAGTCATCCCAGTGCACCAGCCCTGAACACCCGGTCTCATGCAGCAAATTTGGACTGATCATCTATTTCACATATGATGTATACATGACTCAGTGCTGTTCTCTTAAATCATCCCATTTCTCCTCTTCTCACACAGAGTCCAAAAGTCTGTTCTTTTTTGCTGTGTCTCTTTTGCTGTCTCTCATATAAGGTCATCATTACCATCTTTTAAAATTCTATGTATATGCATTAATATACCATATTGGTGCTTTTCTTTCTGACTTACCTCACTCTGTATAATAAGCTCCAGTTTCATCCACCTTATTAGAACTGATTTGAATGCATTCTTTTTAATAGCTGAGTAATATTCCATTGTATATATGTGCCACAGCTTTCTTATCCATTCATCTGCCAATGGACATCTAGGTTGCTTCCATGTCCTGGCTACTGTAAACAGTGCTGTGATGAACATTGGGGTACATGTGTCTCTTTCAATTCTGGTTTCCTCAGTATGTAAGCCCAGCAGTGGGATTGTTGGGTTGTATGGCAGTTCTATTTCCAGTTTTTTAAGGAATCTCCACACTGTTCTCCATAGTGGCTGTACTAGTTTGCATTCCCACCAACAGTGTCAGAGGGTTCCCTTTTCTCCCCACCCTCTCCAACATTTATTGTTTGTAGGCTTTTGGATAGCAGCCATTCTGACTGGTGTGAGATGGTACCTCACTGTGGTTTTGATTTGCATTTCTCTGATAATGAGTGATGCTGAGCATCTTTTCATGTGTTTGTTAGCCATCTGTATGTCTTCTTTGGAGAAATGTCTGTATAGTTCTTTGGCCCATTTTTTGATTGGGTTGTTTATTTTTCTGGTATTGAGTGGCATGGGCTGCTTGTGTATTTTTGAGATTAATTCTTTGAAAGTTGCTTCGTTTGCTGTTATTTTCTCCCATTCTGAAGGCTGTCTTTTCACCTTGTTCATAGTTTCCTTTGTTGTGCAAAAGCTTTTAAGTTTGACTAGGTCTCATTTGTTTGTTTTTGCTTTTATTTCCATTACTCTAGGAGATGGCCCATAGAAGATCTTGATGTGATTTATGTCAGAGAGTGTTTTGCCTATGTTTTCCTCTGGAGTTTTATAATTTCTGGTCTTACATTTAGATCTATAATCCATTTTGAGTTTATTTTTGTGTATGGTGTTAGAAAGTGTTCTAGTTTCCTTCTTTTACAAGTGGTTGACCAATTTTCCCAGCACCACTTGTTAAAGAGATTGTCTTTTCTCCATTGTATATCTTGCCTCCTGTGTCAAAGATAAGATGTCCATAGGTGTGTGGATTTATCTCTGGGCATTCTATTTTATTCTATTGGTCTATATTTCTGTCTTTGTGCCAGTACCATACTGTCTTGATGACTGTAGCTTTGTAGTAGAGACTGAAGTTAGGCAGGTTGATTCCTCCAGTTCCATTCTTCTTTCTCAAGATTGCTTTGGCTCTTTGAGGTTTTTTGTTTGTTTGTTTTTGTTTGTTTGTTTTTTTTTTTTTTTTTGTATTTCCATACAAATTGTGAAACTATTTGTTCTAGTTCTGTGAAAAATACCGTTGGTAGCTTGATAGGGATTGCATTGAATCTATAGCTTGCTTTGGGTAACATACTCATTTTCACTATATTGATTCTTCTGATCCATGAACATGGTATATTTCTCCATCTATTTGTGTCATCTTTGATTTCTTTCATCAATGTTTTTTAGTTTTCTACATATAGGTCTTTTGTTTCTTTAGGTAGATTTATTCCTAAATATTTTATTCTTTTCATTGCAATGGTGAATGTAATTGTTTCCTTAATTTCTCTTTCTGTTTTCTCATTGTTAGTGTATAGGAATGCAAGGGATTTCTGTGTGTTAATTTTATATTCTGCTGCTTTACTATATTCATTGATTAGCTCTAGTAGTTTTCTGGTGGTGTTTTTAGGGTTTTTTATGTAGAGAATCATGCCATTTGCAAACAGTGAGTGTTTTACTTCTTCTTTTCCAATCTGGATTCCTTTTATTTCTTTTTCTTCTCTGATTGCTGTGGCTAAAACTTCCAAAACTATGTTGAATAGAAGTGGTGAGAGTGGGCACCCTTTTTCTTTCATCAATGTTTTTTAGTTTTCTACATATAGGTCTTTTGTTTCTTTAGGTAGATTTATTCCTAAATATTTTATTCTTTTCATTGCAATGGTGAATGTAATTGTTTCCTTAATTTCTCTTTCTGTTTTCTCATTGTTAGTGTATAGGAATGCAAGGGATTTCTGTGTGTTAATTTTATATTCTGCTGCTTTACTATATTCATTGATTAGCTCTAGTAGTTTTCTGGTGGTGTTTTTAGGGTTTTTTATGTAGAGAATCATGCCATTTGCAAACAGTGAGTGTTTTACTTCTTCTTTTCCAATCTGGATTCCTTTTATTTCTTTTTCTTCTCTGATTGCTGTGGCTAAAACTTCCAAAACTATGTTGAATAGAAGTGGTGAGAGTGGGCACCCTTGTCTTGTTCCTGACTTTAGGAGAAATGCTTTCAATTTTTCACCATGCAGGATAATGTTTGCTGTGGGTTTATTATATATGGCTTCTCTTATGTTGACGTATCTTCCTTTTGTGCCTGCTTTCTGGAGGGTTTTATCATAAATGGACATTGAATTTTGTCAAAGGCTTTCTCTGCATCTATTGAGATAATCATATGGTTCTTTTAATTTGTTAATGTGGTGGGTGTATCATTTTTCCCTGGGCTCTCACTGCCTTTAGCCCCCTCGTAGTTTCAGTAAAGATAAACAAGTGTTTTACTCCATTGTCTCAATTACTTCCTTGAGACTTGCCATAAAAGTTAATGAAGAAAGGAGTTGCTTCCATGCATAAAAGACTGTATAAAGCACTATGGCTCTGCCGGTCCCTGAATGAGCTACTCAGGATGGAGCTGGTTGTTTCGGATGAACTGCATAAGGGACCTTCACATCAGGACACTGCTGGACTTTCTGTCCATACTGCATGCCCCGCTGGTCCTGCACTGGCCCCACTTGAAGGAGCTGAGGCCTCAGAGGGATCCTTCCCTCTACATAGCATCCCTGAAGTGTGTGGCAGGCTACCAGCTGCTGTAGCTCAAGGGCTCCACGCTGGCCTTGGTCATCACCACCTTCGAGCTGGAGAGACTCATGCCAGACAGCTGTATTCCTATACCTGACCTGCTGAAGAAGGCACAGGTTGGTATTAGGCAGTGGAATGGCTGCAAAGAGCTTGTAAAACAGCAACTGGCAAGACTTTCTCATTGTCCTACAAGGACACTTTGTGGCTCACCTGCCAGTGTCTGTGCCCTATCCCAGGACCCTTTACAGCTTAGTGACAGATCTGGACTTGGACTCATCTATATTCTAGGCTTTATGGATCCTGTAACAAGAAAGCAAGAAGGACTTGAAAGAGCAACTGAGAAAACACTCCTGATTCTTAAGAAAAAAGAAAAACACAAACACAAACAAAAAACAAGGGGGCAAAAGACAGGTCAGGGTCCCAAAAGGGAAAGGTTAGTCTGATAAATCAAACTCAGACTCCTGCCTCCCTTGGGCCTGAGACCAGGGAGAGGGAATAAATTCTCACAGTGCAGCTTGCTTTTTCTTCCTTCCTCAGTGAGGGTTGTATTAGCCTGTGAGACAGCTGCATTGAGAGGTCAGGGTGGAAGGGTCAGGCTGGTGCTGACAGACAAGTTTCTGCTGCTGCACCCATCAGCTCTGGCCAGGTCCTTCCAGCTTCCCATGCTTGCACCAAGAGTACGTGCAGGCTTCACATCCCAAGTACTCTGCCCACCTCTGCAGAAATGGGACAGTCTCTCCATATAGGTTTACCCTGACTTGGCCAGGATCTAAGTCTTTGCTTTGTAAGGACTCGATTTATAAAGTGTGCTTTATTTCATATACACTAACCAGATCAACCTTTAGACATATTTCTCCTTGGTTACTCTTAGCTTATAGGCTTAACTAGAGAAATTTCTGTGTTTAGAAAATGACACTTCGAGGTGATGCTTGTGTTGGGACGGCACAGCTCCCAGGGTTTTGGTTGAGATGCGCAGGTCCTGAGGCTGAGCTCCCCCTACTGCTGGGAGGAGCGACCATGGGCATGGCTGTGATGGAGAAGCCAGCTGCCCCTGGGAAGCGGTCACGCTGGAGCTGTTCTCTAGGCAGTGGAGTCCGGCTGACAGTGATGCCTTCTGGGACTATGGAAGTAGTGCTGCGGATATGAATGACCAAGCCACACACACAGAGGTCAGAGGTCATCTGTGAAGTCCTTGCATGATTTCTGTAGATGTGCTAAGCCATGGGGAGGGCGATCTGCTACTAGGTGCAAAGTAGCCAATACCAGCTATACTGTATGAGTCTGTATAAGTGTCTGTACCACAGTTAGCACACATCTCTGCCTTCTGTGGAGACAAATTTGCTTGTTGGAGCTTTTGTTCAAATACATTTGACTCCCTTTCAGACACATACACACAGAAGCAACAGTTAAAACTGGACATGGAACAACGATTGGTTCACAATTGGGAAAGCAGTACAACAGGCTGTGTATTGTCACCTTGCTTCTTTAACTTATACACAGATTACATCATATGAAACGCCAGGCTGGGCGAGCACAAGTTGGAGTCAATATTGCAGGGAGTAATACCAACAACCGCAGATATGCAGATGACACTACCCTTATGGCAGAAAGCAAAGAGGAACTAAAGAGTCTTTTGATGAAAGTGAAAAAAGAGAGTGAAACAGCTGTCTTAAAACGACATTCTAAAAACGAGCATCATGACATCTGGTCCCATCACTTCATGTCAAATAGATAGGAAACAATGGAAACAGTAACAATCACTGCTGATGGTGACTGCAGCCATGAAATTAAAAGATGCTTGTTCCTTGGAAGAAAAGCTATGACTAACTTGAAAGTGAAAGTGAAATCACTCAGTCGTGTGCAACTCTTTGCAACCCCATGAACTGTAGCCTACCAGGCTCCTCTGTTCATAGGATTTTCCAGGCAAGAGTACTTGATTGGATTGCCACTAACTTCAGTTTCAGTTTCAGTTCAGTTGCTCAGTCATTTCCAACTCTTTGTGATCCCATGAATCGCAGCACGCCAGGCCTCCCTGACCATCACCAACTCAGGGGTTCACTCAGACTCACGCCCATCAAGTCAGTGATGCCATCCAGCCATCTCATCCTCGGTTGTCCCCTTCTCCTCCTGCCCCAATCCCTCCCAGTATCAGAGTCTTTTCCAATGAGTCAACTCTTCGAATGGAGTTTCAGCTTTAGCATCATTCCTTCCAAAGAAATCCCAGGGCTGATCTCCTTCAGAATGGGCTGGTTGGATCTGCTTGCAGTCCAAGGGACTCTCAAGAGTCTTCTCCAACACCACAGTTCAAAAGCATCAATTCTTCAGGGCTCAGTCTTCTTCACAGTCCAACTCTCACATCCATACATGATGACAAGAAAAACCATAGCCTTGACTAGACGGACCTTAGTCGGCAAAGTAATGTCTCTGCTTTTGAATATGCTATCTAGGTTGGTCATAACTTTTCTTCCAAGGGGTAAGTGTCTTTTAATTTCATGGCTGCAATTACCATCTGGAGGGATTTTGGAGCCCCCCAAAATAAATTCTGACACTGTTTCCCCATCTATTTTCCATGAAGTGATGGGACTGGATGCCATGATCTTCATTTTCTGAATGTTGAGCTTTAAGCCAACTTTTTCCACTCTCCTCTTTCACTTTCATCAAGAGGCTTTTTAGTTTCTCTTCACTTTCTGCCATGATGTTATCTGCATATCTGAGGTTATTGATATTTCTCCCAGCAATCTTGATTCCAGCTTGTGCTTCTTTCAGCCTAGCATTTCTCATGATGTACTCTGCATAG
>SJXQ01002011.1:0-75279 GCA_006408695.1 Aepyceros melampus
GCGACTTCATTATGACAGAGATTGGACAGAATGTGTTCCCATCTACAGCTCTTTGCTATGTAACAAATATATCAACGCACACACTGAAATACTTAGATATATTACTTGATCTGTAACATAGTTAATAGGCTACACAGCATATTGTGATATTTTCTTTTCATCATTATATTCATCATTCATTCTACATACATTAAGTAATTTAACGTTATGTAGAGGTATGTAGAACAAACCATAACAATCATCAGAGAGCTTATAATTTAGGGAGGAGCAAAAATAAGTTCAAAAATGGCAGAAATAAATATGTAACTGAAAACTGGAAAAGGAAAAACATATTCACTATTTAGAAATCATGGGAGAAGGGTGTTTGACTTACTCTGCGGAAAAAGGAAAGTTCTCTCCAGTGAGATCTGAAGAATGAGTATAATGAATTGATTAACTATGGACAAAGTGGAAGAACATTTAGATAAAGATAACCCCCTATGCTAGAGATAGGGAGGATCATGGCATGCTTGTTGAAATGAAGGCAAGCCAGTGTGGATGGAGCACAGAGAATGGAGAGTGGGTGGACGGAGGGGATGATGGGAAGGGTAGCTGAGCGCAGATTATCCTAAACCATTCTTAGGGCATGGGGTTTACTACTCTTTATTCACTTGCAGTTTCCATTAAAGGAATTTCTGTTAAGCTTTCTTAATGACACCATGATTTCTTGTCCAGATTGACTGTAGTCTTACTTTTTTCACTTAGCAACTACCTATTGAGTGGTTACTAGGGGATCAAATTATTCAGTGAACCTGAATTTTCTTACCCCAGGAAAGCAGATAACTTAGACTAGAACTAGAACTGCTTTTCCCCTGAGGGTATTGAGTGTCCCATGGTATTTATAATGCATCAAAAGGTAATGATTCATAAAATATCAATGCTAATTGAGGACTATAGCAAAGTGAAGATTTATTCCATCTTAATTTCAAGTATTTGAAGGGACTGAATGTCAGATCATTTATAGTGCTTCTCTATGGTGACATTATTTTAATGATGTCATTTAAATCCATTTCCAGTGCAATACACTAATTCATAAATGATAAATTACATTATTTAATATTTCAATTGAGACATTGGTTAGATGAAGAGGTCTAATTGTTTAATAAAGAGTTTAAAGATTTCCTTGTATCTTAAATTAAAATACTGCATTTAATTATGATTTTAAACTGATAATTTCTTTCAACTTGTCAGAAACATCATATATTGATTGTGAAACAATTTTTGTATAGTGTTTTTAAGATCCACTGAACTTGCAATTTTGAACAATCCTACAAAGAACACACTGCATGGAAAAAAAGAAAAATGATGAGTTCACTTTTATAGTTATACACTTAGTCCCAAACCAATAAGTCTCTTGCCCTTTTTCTCATTTATCATATATTTGTAAGAGAGACTTGCCTTAAGGGGGAAAATGTTAAATAGGGAAGTTAATATTTGAAACACTTACCTCATCTTTCCCTTGTCACTTCTCTTTTTACAAACAAAATGGTACCTAGAAGTAAATCGTTTTGAGCAAATAGAACATAAGCACACACTAAATGTCTTGACCTTTTATTTATATTATGTATGTTATTGTTCGGCTGAGTGCATTGTGATCCAAGTGAAAGATAGACAGTGAACATTCCTGTTCAAGTAGAATATGGTAAAAGACTCCCAGCTGTCATTAGATGAAGTTCTGTTTAAGGAATCAGAATTGGGGACCCAGTGATTTCTGTGTGTATCCAAATTAATGTATTCTGGATCTCTTGCACAAAAGGACAAATCATCAGCAGAAATATCAGATGTACTGGAACAGTATTTATTGCTAACACCTGCAGAGATGAAAAATCCCTGACAGACAAGCAGTTCCCATTGTCGTGTTGCATTCTGGAACAACTGACTGAGATCTGAAATGAGCTCACAGAACCTGAAGTGAGACTTAGAGAAACAGACTTGTTTCTCCCTCGGACTGTGGGGCTTTCAGAAAGAACCAAAAAGATCCTCTGGTAGAAGCAGGGGCCAAAAGTAACAAGATGGTTCACAATCTCTAATCCAAGGAGCCCTACTGCCAACTCAGTGTAGGTGGGGGCTGAGGTTTGGATGGGAAATCTCCCTTTCCTGGGAGGATAGGTTTAGGATCTGGGGCATAAGACATTCATTTGCAGTTGTAGTATGTGGTGAACTTTTTGTGACATTACGTTCATGGGTGAATTGAGACTGGGGTCCAGATTTCAGGTGGACCTTAATTTTTCCTGTTAAACAGTGAATTCGGGGAGTCTCTAGGAGATCTGCACTAGGAGTCTCTTTCTGGGATACAGCTTTGGACACGTTAACCCTTCTTATTTGCATGCATCAGGAATAATTTTACACAATTTGAAGGACAGATATTAAAGACCTATAATTATCACTGGAGTCCATTTTCCTCTTTAGATTCTACTTGTGTATCTCTGTGGCAACTCATTCACATTCTCTGGGAAGATGCTCACTTCTGTTTCTTCAGAATCATTTGCATTTTGAAACACTGCCATTCAGGTGCAGTGGGTGTCATGAACTGGGATTAGAGTGGTTTTTAAGTAATAGCATTAACCTGTATGGCTTTCCTGGTGGTTCAGTGGTTAAGAATTGACTTCCAATGAAGTAAATGTGGGTTCAATCCCTGGGTCAGGAAGATCCCCTGGAGAAGAAAATGGTAACCCACTCTAGTTTTTTGCCTGGGAATTCCCATGGACAGAGGAGCCTAGTGAGCTACAGTCCATGGGTTTTCAAAGAGTGGGACACAGCTTAGCAACCAAACTAAACTTAATTAGCACATATGTGTTGATTTTGTAAGGAAATTAATGTAATGATCTTTTTATCCTTTCTTATAATTAAACACTTTTGTTCCTTCAAAAGCATGTTAAAATTACTCAGTTTCAATTTTTTTCCATTTCATAAGGAAAAATAATTTTGTGAACTAATATATGTGTGCCTATATACACGTACATAGTTATGTGAATTAGCATGTATACACAAATATTTTAATAAATGACATTAAGGGACAGTCAATTGCTTTAGTTGTGAGAATTTTTATAAACATAAATGTTTTTATAAATTTTTTCTAGTATACAGGATTTATTTTCCCTTGCATTCACCTGCTGTTTGAATATTTTACAATAGCATTAATATAAAAGATGGTCTTTTTGACCCCTTTTTTCACCTTCAGATATTTCTGTCATGTTCCAACTGGTTTACTATATTCACATTGTCAACAGAACTTTGTGCTTTTCAACATTTAACACGTGTGAAGAACTATGACTTTAGTGCAAGCCAGGGACATAATTGGCTGCAAAATAAACTTTAACTAACTGGCAAGTATATAGAACTTACAACAAAAGTATTTCAAAGGACTCAGAACTTCTTTTACAGTGTTACTTTGTTCTTAATTTCTGTTTCAATATGTTTACTTTCAGATTCCTGGTAATCTCTGATAACCTTTGGATGCTATTTATTAAGCTGTCCACAGTATTCTCTGTAATTTTATTTCTCTGTATATTAGCAGTTTCTGTGAGTTTCTTTCCTCTGTAAAGATATTGCATTGCATGTTTATATGATCATCAAGTCTTTTTTTGAAAACAGGGTCTCTTTCATACTTCTTGTGTAAGTGTGTGTATCTTTCAGTTCAGTTCAGTCACTCAGTCGTGTCCGTCTCTTTGCGACCCTATGAACCGCAGCATGCCAAGCCTCCTTGTCCATCACCAACTCCCGGAGTCCACCCAAACCCATGTCCATTAAGTCGGTGATGCCATCCAACCATCTCATCCTCTGTCATCCCTTTTTCCTCCTGCCCTCAATCTTTCCAGAATCAGGGTCTTTTCAAATGAGTCAGTTCTTCGCATCAGGTGGCCAACATATTGGGAGTTTCAGCTTCAACATCAGTCCTTCCAGTGTGCACTTAGGACTGAACTCCTTTAGGATGGACTGGTTGGGTATCTTTATTGGTTCATAAATTATCCCTTACCCGAGTTACTGAGTAAAAAGTCTATTTGTGGGCAGTCATATCCAACCACAGTCTTCACCACTGCCTTCATTTCACCACGTTTCTTTATTTTTCCTCCTCTCATCTACACATATATTTCCTGCTTTCTTTGCCCTTGCAGAAGTCGTCCTCATTCAAGCCTGGAGGTGGAGCTTACAGAAGAATATTCATTGATGAATAAAATTTTGACTCACCCAATTCAGAATAGACAATTAGGAAGGTTTGAGAGCTTTCTTCTTAAAAAAAAAAAAAAATGAGTAAAAAGTCTATTTGTGGGCAGTCATATCCAACCACAGTCTTCACCACTGCCTTCATTTCACCACGTTTCTTTATTTTTCCTCCTCTCATCTACACATATATTTCCTGCTTTCTTTGCCCTTGCAGAAGTCGTCCTCATTCAAGCCTGGAGGTGGAGCTTACAGAAGAATATTCATTGATGAATAAAATTTTGACTCACCCAATTCAGAATAGACAATTAGGAAGGTTTGAGAGCTTTCTTCTTAAAAAAAAAAAAAATTCTTTTCTTCCTTTCTTGTTTCCTTCCGTCCTCCTTTTCTTTTTTTCCTCACCACTTAATGGCTTCTCAGAAGCCAGGTGTCGTATAGTTTCTGTGTCCAAGTGTATATGTTTATTTGTGTCTGTATGTCCTGTATGTGTGATGAGATTTAGGTAGCAGAGGATTAAAAAAAATCACTTGTAAGGGTAACAGAAAGAGACTTTTATGCAGGGCAAAATGGACTTCCCAGGTAGTGCTAGTGGCGGAAAAAACACCTGCCAACACAGGAGATGTAAAATATGCAGGTTTGATCCCTGGATCAGGAAGATCCCCTGGAGGGGGGCATGGCAGCCCACTCCAGTATTCTCACCTGCAGAATCTCACGGATAGAGGAGCCTGGTGGGCTACAGTTCATGGGGTCACAAAAAGTTGTATATGACTGAAGTAATTGAGCATACATTCAGGGAAAACCATATCACCATCTGGAAACATAGAGTGTTATCTCTTATGGTATATTAATATCCCTCAAAATACCCATGTATTATATTCTGATGAAAATATCTCATATGTATGTTGGTATTTTTTTCATCAGTCATATTTTTATCTCTTCATTAAATCACATACTTCTGGAGTGTCCAAATATTCACTTGTTTTCTTGTCTTTTATACTATGATATTTTAGAATTTATCATGTGAGCCATTCTTTGCAATTGCTCTTTGAATTCCTTGCCTTCACTTACTTGTGGCAATTTTCTTTTTCAAATGGTAGTAGCCTTTGATCCCCAAAGGGACTTGCATTCGTGTCTGAGGGAGGCAGTGTCTTCGATTCCCTCCAGTAAAGCCCAGAACACTCTCTTCCATGGCAGCCTTCAATCAGTGAGCATGGTAGGTGTATTACAATGTGGTCCTGCTTGCTCAGTACAGACCACTCTGACTTTGCTCATGCTAAATTGCTTCAGTCCTGGCCAGCTCTTTGGGACCCCATGAACTATAGCCTGGCAGGCTCCTCTATCCATGGGATTCTCCAGGCAAAAATACCAGAGTGGGTTGCCATGCCCTCCTCCAGGGGATCTTTCTGATCCAGGGACTGAACCCATGACTTGGCTCTAGAGCTTACTTTTGTGTTGGCTGAGACACTGAAAGGTGTGTGATGTGTTCTGAGGCTGTCTGTCTAGTCCTGCTTTCTCCCGCATTTGTCTTTTACAGGCACTGTCACCCACGAAGTCACATCCACTCCTAACTCTGTCTCAGTGTTGGCTTCCTACTGACACATTAAATCACAAAGGAAAGCAAGGCCTGCAGATGTGTTTTGCTATTCTCTATCATCAACATCATGCATTTCCATCAGTTTCATCACCATTTCTCCAGTGTTGGATGTCGAGTTGGTTCTTTCACTAGAACAAAGAAAAAAAAGTATCTAATTGACTTTGACTTCATCTCATTTCTTCTCCTCATGATCCTCTCTTTCTCCCCCTTTTACATCTCCCTTTCCTTCTCTAGTGTGTCTCCCGAAGCACACTTAGGAATCACAAGAACAGGCTTTACTCTGTGAGTGTGGGGTGTGTCAATGGTTAAATTGTGAGTTCCGGAGATATAGGTTCATGTTCTAACTCCTGGAACTTACGAATGTGATGCTATTTGAAAAAAAAGCTCTTTGCACATGTAATTAAGCATCTGTAGACAAGATCATCCTTGATTAATGTGGACCCTAAATCCAAGTATACATCTTTATAAGAGAAGAAAAGGAAATAAGACAGACTAACAATGAAAAAAAGTCACATAAAAATGGGACAGAGATTTCTATGCTGCCACAAACCAAGGAATGCCTAGAGTTACAAGAAGCTGGAAGAGATAAGAAACAATTCTTCCCCAAATCATTCAAGGACATAGAGCACATAGAACTCCTTGATTTATCCTGACCAAGATTAAGAGAATGCATTTCTGTTGTTCTAACCCACTGGGTTTGTAGTAATTTGTTACAACATCCCCAGGGAATTAATACAGGTTGGGAAGGAGAATGGGCAGGGTGGACTCTGGCTGATTCGTTTACTCCAGAGTCAGTAAACAATGAATAGACTTTTCTGAAGAGCCCATATTTCCTCAGCTGTTTATTAGCTTTTCCAGAAAATGATTCCTAACTCCAGTGGTGGGACAGGTTTTATATACATGTGAGAGAGCATTCTAGAGACAGCTAAGAATGTTTATGGAAGGACATGATCAGGGGTGGGTAACAACATCCAGAGTGAAGATTTTTACCTAAGATGCTCCTGTTTTCTATCCATTTTCCCACCTTAACTGACTCTGTGCCAGATATCCTGGGATCTGGAATATTCTGGTTCAATATTTTTAGAGAATAAACTTCTGATTCCTTTAGTGTCTTAGGAGAGGTAAAGATATAGCTATTCATCTAGTCCTTCTAATTGCATCCCCTAGTCTTCCATATACCCCTTATAGTTCCTTCAAACCCTGAATACTCAAAATATTCAAGCAAATTGGACCAGTTTTATTCCTCTTATTATCCCTCTTCTCACTTAGGTTCCATCTTTCTGTGCTTGGCTAAAATATCTATCCTTTCCCCTTTAAAAATATTTGATACATTGTTTCTGCAATTCTTTTTTTCTTTACCTTCTCTCCATTGTTCAGTTCTTGGGGACCTATATGACTCTTGTCATTTTAATGGTGTTTTGAAATGCAACAAAGAAAAACTTGTTCAGTCTGAATGTTATACAGTGATTCCCCTCTTCCTTTTTATTTGATCTTATTTGCTGACAACACATTCATAAAGTTACCAGGGCTACAAAGCAGCAAGTAAATTCCAATTTGTTTCCTTTCCCTCGTCGCCTCTAGAGCTCTGTCACAAAGGCAGGCATATTTGCTTCATAATCTTTTTAGTGGTAAGTACACTCACTAATCACTGTCCTTAATATTGCCACTTTAATTAGACTTCTCATAATCTCTCAATTAAGTCCTGTGACCTGATCTTGGTCCTTTTAATAACGCATCCTCAAACCCATCATTCACAGACCTGTCTCACATGCATAGCTGGCTGTGTCCTTTTCTTTTGAAACTCTTCAACAACTGCTCTTATGGTGCTGGATCAAAGTGCATCTCCTTAGAATGGAACAAAACAGGACCTTCCTGGTATAATCTCTTGACATTATCTCATCCATAAATTTTCACTGCACCCAGGCTACCCTCCTAAAATAGGAGCTATAATCTCTGTAGCTTTATCATTTTTTTCTATGTAAAATGACTTTCTCATTTTGTTTTTTTTTTTCTTTTCAGTCTCCTACTCATCTTTTAAAATAAATCAGATACTTTGTTTCATCTCTACTATGAAGCCTTCCTCGCCCACTGCCCCCCATCCAGTTCTACCAGGCTGGTTTAGCTTCTGATTATTTTCTTTTTGCTTGGACACTCACTCTGTTATTATCTTTCTTATATCGTTAGCATGTAAAGATAATTATATCTTAAATCACATTTATAATAATTATCTTTACATGCTCTCTTTTCTGCCTCTAAGAGGTGGGGGTTTTGAAATATTTGTCTTTCTGCCTGGAAAGATTTTTTTTTTTTCCTACATTCTCCCAACTGAATACCCTGGCCTAGATCAGGACCATGATTTTATTTTAAGCTCCCCATATAAGAAAGCCTTATTTGGATATGAACCTTCAGACATAATGGCATTCAGAACGTATTACTCCGCTGTGCTGTACAGGTCAGTTTCCCTGCACCCTGATACCATCCATCACTCTAAACAGTAAAGCAGGATGCCGCTAAGAATGCAAGAATGGAATTATGGTAAAGTCGACTTGCAGCAGTTGACCTAGCCTTGGGTAAAGCATACTACTTCCGAGCAATAATGCACAAAAACGTGACTGAACAGTTTCCTCCAATGAAGAGGTCAGAATCTTGCTCCAGAAAAAGACTGACTACTTAGGCGGGTTCAAGTTTGTCACAGGGTCAATATCTAAGATGAAGAATGTTTCAATCAGGGGCAAATTTTGAGTAAAACACATGAGATTAAGACTAGGTGAATCTCTTAGTTTTCCACATTGAGTTTTCAGAGAAATAAATTGACTGAGGATTATATTTCTCCCATCAAAATTTGGAATATTCTCTCTCAGCTTTGGTCTGTCTCTCTCTGACATATATTGGCATCACTGATGAATTTGGGTTCTGTTTTCAGAGCTTCTTTTCTCACTAGCCTGATAGACTCAATCTTTCCATCTAGATATTCAAACATGCATTATTCGCTCAAGAATTTTATTAAGTGAGTGGGTGCATGTACAATATTTTTAACACAAAAAATATAATTGATAGATTGATTATAAATCCGAGTTACACAACTTTATTCACTAAAATATAAGATCAGTTCAAAAATCTGTTGACAGTGAGATTGTTGACATTTTCTTTTACATTTTGCTCCACTTTCATTTTAATTGTTATTGCGCAGTCCAAAGTAACCCTTAGGTAGAAGCTGAGGCTGGAATAATGACATTATCAGTCCTCTATTTCCAAGTTGAAGCATATTGAACCTCATATTTCATACACCAAGAAATAAGTTTTCTGGAGCTTAGAGAGCACCTTCTTATTCTTACCCCCTTTGCTTGTTTGTTTTTGGTGTGTAATAATCCTGAAATATTATATTTCATAACGATGCATCAAACATGTCATGTCCCAGGAGGTCATGATTTAATGCAAAGCAGAGAAATAGTCTCAGATAATGAAATGAAAATCAAATCTAGCAGTTGCTAGGGAATTGAAGATGTCTACACAATTACCCAGTATAACAAGAATAAACTGTGTAATATATCTTTCCTACTTTTTTTCTCTTCATTGTGTGGAGGGGAGTTTCATTTTCTCTTTGGAGATCATCATTTTCATAAGCATATTATGTTCCAAGTGTGAATACATCTAGTAGCTGCAGTAAAAGATGGTGATATTATGAATACATTTGCTGCTCAGCCTTAGAATTCAATCCTATAGCACTCAATTCCATTATATTTGCACTGTTGTAAATAGAGAAGAAATAAAATAGCCAGTATCAAAAATATAAATTGTTGAAACTATCCCCCCAAAAGTAAGTGCTCAAAGACAATAAGGATATTTCCTTTGGGTTTCAGTGATAAGTGTTGGATGGCATTTCATATAGTTTATTCCAGTAAAAGAATAAAAGAAATACAACTAACAATATTCAGTTATTTAAAATTGGAGATGTATATACCTATATCATTGTATAAGAACTGTAAACAACTCTTTGAAGCTTATGAATCAGCACCGAGAAATAGCCATTTCGCATCACTCAGTTCAGTTCAGTTCAGTTCAGTTGCTCAGTTGTGTCCGACTCTCTGTGACCCCACGAATTGCAGCACGCCAGGCCTCCCCGTCCATCACTATCTCCCAGAGTTCACTATAACTCACGTCCATTGAGTCAGTGATGCCTTCCAGCCATCTCATCCTCTGTTGTCCCCTTCTCCTCCTGCCCCCAATCCCTGTCAGCATCAGAGTCTTTTTCCAGTGAGTCAACCCTTCGCATGAGGTGGCCAAAGTACTGGAGTTTCAGCTTTAGCATCATTCCTTCCAAAGAAATCCCAGGGTTGATCTCCTTCAGAATGGACTGCTTGGATCTCCTTGCATTCCAAGGGACTCTCAAAAGCTTCTCCAACACCACAGTTCAAAAGCATCAATTCTTCGGTGCTCAGCCTTCTTCACAGTCCAACTCTCACATATATATATGACCACTGGAAAAGCGATAGGCTTGACAAGAAGGACCTTTGCTGGCAAGTAATGTCTTTGCTTTTGAATATGCTACCTAGGTTGATCATAACTTTTCTTCCAAGGAGTAAGCGTCTTTTAATTTAATGGCTGCAGTCACCATCTGCAGTGATTTTGGAGCCCCCCAAAATAGTCTGACTTTATTTCCACTGTTTCTCCATCTATTTGCCATGAAGTGATGGGACCAGATGCCATCATCTTTGTTTCCTGAATGTTGAGTTTTAAGCCAACTTTTTCACTCTCCTCTTTCACTTTCATCAAGAGGCATTTTAGTTCCTCTTCACTTTCTGCCATAAGAGTGGTGTCATCTGCATATCTGAGGTTATTGATATTTCTCCTGGAAATCTTGATTCCAGCTTGTGTTTCTTCCAGTCCGGTGTTTTTCATGATGTACTCTGCACATAAGTTAAATAAGCAGGGTGACAATATACAGACTTGACATACTCCTTTTCCTATTTGGAACCAGTCTGTTGTTCCATGTTCAGTTCTAACTGTTTCTTCCTGACGTGCATATAGCTTTCTCAAGAGGAAAGTCAGATGGTCTGGTATTCCCATCTCTTTCAAAATGTTCCACAGTTTATTGTGATCCACACAGTCAAAGGCTTTGGCATAGTCAAAAAAGCAGAAATAGATGTTTTTCTGAAACTGTCTTGCCTTTTCCATGATCCAGCGTTTGTTGGCAATTTGATCTCTGTTTCCTCTGCCTTTACTAAAACAGCTTGAACATCTGGAAGTTCACGGTTCACTTCATGTCTTGCTGAAGACTGGCTTGGAGAATTTTGAGCATTACTTTACTGGCATGTGAGATGAGTGCAATTGTGCACCAGTTTGTGCATTCTTTGGCATTGCTTTTCCTTAGGAGTGGAATGAAAATTGAACTTTTCCAGTCCTGTGTCCACTGCTAGTTTTCCAAATTTGTTGGCATATTGAGTGCAGCACTTTCACAGCATCATCTTTCAGAATTTGAAATAGCTCAACTGGAATTCCATCACCTCCACTAGCTTTGTTCATAATGATGCTTTCTAAGGCCCACTTGATTTCACATTCCAGGACGTCTGGCTCTAGGTGAGTGATCATACCATCGTGATTATCTGAGTCATGAAGATATTTTTTTGTACAGTTCTATATATTCTTGCCACCTCTTCTTAATATCTTCTGCTTCTGTTAGGTCCAGACCATTTCTGTCCTTTATCGAGCCCATCTTTGCATGAAATGTTCCCTTGGTATCTCTAATTTTCTTGAAGAGATCTCTAGTCTTTCCCATTCTTTTCTTTTCCTCTATTTCTTTGCATTGATCACTGAGGAAGGCCTTCTTTTCTCTCCTTGCTATTCTTTGGAGCTCTGCATTCAAATGCGAACATCTTTCCTTTTCCCCTTTGCTTTTCGCTTCTCTTCTTTCCACAGTTATTTGTACTTCCTCCCCAGACAGCCATTTTGCTTTTTTGCATTTCTTTTCCATAGGGATGGTCTTGATCCCTGTCTCCTGTACAATGACACGAATCTCAGTCCATAGTTCATCAGGCACTCTATCAGATCTAGTCCCTTAAATCTATTTCTCACTTCCACTGTAGAATTATAAGGGATTTGATTTAGGTCATACCTGAATGGTCTAGTGGTTTTCCCTACTTTCTTCAATTTAAGTCTGAATTTGGCAATAAGGAGCTCATGATCTGTGCCACAGTCAGCTCCCAGTCTTGTTTTTGCTTACTGTATAGAGCTTCTCCATCTTTGGCTGCAAAGAATATAATCAGTCTGATTTAGGTGCTGACCATCTGGTGATGTCCATGTGTCGAGTCTTCTCTTGTGTTGTTGGAAGAGGGTGTTTGCCATGACCACTGCGTTCTCTTGGAAAAACTCTATTAGCCTTTGCCTTGCTTCATTCCACATTCCAAGGCCAAATTTCCCTGTTACTCCAGGTGTTTCTTACGTGCTACTTTTGCATTCCAGTCCCCTATAATGAAAAGGACATCTTTTTTTGGGTGTTAGTGCTAAAAGGTTTTGTAGGCCTTCATAAAACTTTTCAACTTCAGCTTCTTCAGCATTACTGGTTGGGGCATAGACTTGGATTACTGTGATATTGAATGGTTTGCCTTGGAAATGAAAGGACATCAATCTGTCGTTTTTGAGATTGCATTCAAGTACTGCATTTTGGACTCTTTTGTTGACCATGATGGCTACTCCATTTCTTCTAAGGGATTCCTGCCCACAGTAGTAGATGTAATGGTCATCTGAGTCAAATTCACCCATTCCAGTCCTTTTTAGTTCGCTGATTCCTAGAATGTCGATGTTCACTCTTGCCATCTCCTGTATGCTCACTTCCAATTTGCCTTGATTCATGGACCTCACATTCCAGTTCCTATGCAATATTGCTCTTTACAACATCAGACCTTACCTCTATCACCAGTCATACCCACAACTGGGTATTGTTTTTGCTTTGGCTCCATCCCTTCATTCTTTCTGGAGTTATTTCTCCACTGATCTCCAGGATCATATTGGGCACCTACCGACCTGGGGAGTTCCTCTTTCAGTATGCTATCATTTTGCCTTTTCATACTGTTCATGGAGTTTTCAAGGCAAGAATACTGAAGTGCTTTGCCGTTCCCTTCTCCAGTGGACCACAATCTGTCAGACCTCTGCATGACCCGCCCATTTCGGTACCCCCACGGGCATGGCTCAGTCTCGCTGAGTGAGACAGGGCTGTGGCTCTAGTGGCACTGGATTGACTGGTTTTACGTGACTATGGTTTCACACTAGAGAACTGTAATTCAAGGAGGACAAAAGAGCAAGCCCTATAATAGGGATCATAACTAAAGTCAAGTAAATAAATAAAATGAAATCTTACACTGCTACTTAAACTTTTATTTATGAAAATTCCATTGCTTACCTTCAATTTGCCCTGGCCTCCTGTTTTCCCATTGTGTTTATCTTTATTCTTCTTGCATATGTTCAAGTTCATTATTCTCTGTTTTTTACTACACACTTTTTATTTCTATTTATGAGTTGCAAGGGATAGGACTACTGACATTATAAAGATAAGAAGAGACAGAGATACTCAGGAAAAGATGAGGAAATAGGTTTGCATATCAGGAGATTTTTACTGTTACATAAAAATAAATTTTTTTTAGAAAAGAAACTTCATTCAATTCCAGATCTCATTCCAGTCATCTTTCTCTTCTCATTCATAGTTAGATCTCTTGGAAATCTTGTCTGAAGTTCATGATTCTGAAACTTAGCTAACACATGCTTTTTAAGCTATTGCAACCTGGCTTCTGCCACTACCAATATATTTTGTTCTTGTCCAGGACATCTGTGCTAACCTTTTGGTGAAAGGTACATTTTTACACCTTAGTTGTATTGACTTTTCAGTACTGCTTGTATTCATTGAGACTCTTTTTATATATTTATTTATTTTTATTTTTAAAAATCTTTATTGGAGTCTAGTTGATTTACAAACATCGTTTTAGTTTCAGGTATACACACACACACACACACACACACACACACATAGTGATGTAGTTAAGGAGGTACTGAATAGTGAAAGTAAATCAATCATATCTGACTCTTTGTGAACCCATGGACTGTAGCCTGCCAGGCTCCTCTGTCCATGGAATTCTCTAGGCCAGAATATTGAAGTGGGTAGTTGTTCCCTTCTCTATGGGATCTTCCCAACCCAGGGATCAAACTCAGGTCTCCAACTTTGCAGGTGGATTATTTACCATCTGAGCCACCAGGGAAACCCATGTATGTACATATACACAGACATACATATACACATATATGTATATTCACTCATATATTCACAGAATCCCAAAAGGATTCTGTTCCCATACAGGCTGTTACAGAGTATTGAATTTAACATTCCCTGAGCTATATTGTAGGTTCTTATCTTTTTTATATACAGTAGTGTCAATAATATATGTCAATATCTTCTTCTCGAATGGCTTTCTTCCTTTTTCTGTGTCCAATTTTATGGTCTGGTATTCCCATCTCTTTCAAAATGTTCCACAGTTTATTGTGATCCACACAGTCAAAGGCTTTGGCATAGTCAAAAAAGCAGAAATAGATGTTTTTCTGAAACTGTCTTGCCTTTTCCATGATCCAGCGTTTGTTGGCAATTTGATCTCTGTTTCCTCTGCCTTTACTAAAACAGCTTGAACATCTGGAAGTTCACGGTTCACTTCATGTCTTGCTGAAGACTGGCTTGGAGAATTTTGAGCATTACTTTACTGGCATGTGAGATGAGTGCAATTGTGCACCAGTTTGTGCATTCTTTGGCATTGCTTTTCCTTAGGAGTGGAATGAAAATTGAACTTTTCCAGTCCTGTGTCCACTGCTGAGTTTTCCAAATTTGTTGGCATATTGAGTGCAGCACTTTCACAGCATCATCTTTCAGAATTTGAAATAGCTCAACTGGAATTCCATCACCTCCACTAGCTTTGTTCATAATGATGCTTTCTAAGGCCCACTTGATTTCACATTCCAGGACGTCTGGCTCTAGGTGAGTGATCATACCATCGTGATTATCTGAGTCATGAAGATATTTTTTTGTACAGTTCTATATATTCTTGCCACCTCTTCTTAATATCTTCTGCTTCTGTTAGGTCCAGACCATTTCTGTCCTTTATCGAGCCCATCTTTGCATGAAATGTTCCCTTGGTATCTCTAATTTTCTTGAAGAGATCTCTAGTCTTTCCCATTCTTTTCTTTTCCTCTATTTCTTTGCATTGATCACTGAGGAAGGCCTTCTTTTCTCTCCTTGCTATTCTTTGGAGCTCTGCATTCAAATGCGAACATCTTTCCTTTTCCCCTTTGCTTTTCGCTTCTCTTCTTTCCACAGTTATTTGTACTTCCTCCCCAGACAGCCATTTTGCTTTTTTGCATTTCTTTTCCATAGGGATGGTCTTGATCCCTGTCTCCTGTACAATGACACGAATCTCAGTCCATAGTTCATCAGGCACTCTATCAGATCTAGTCCCTTAAATCTATTTCTCATTCCACTGTAGAATTATAAGGGATTTGATTTAGGTCATACCTGAATGGTCTAGTGGTTTTCCCTACTTTCTTCAATTTAAGTCTGAATTTGGCAATAAGGAGCTCATGATCTGTGCCACAGTCAGCTCCCAGTCTTGTTTTTGCTTACTGTATAGAGCTTCTCCATCTTTGGCTGCAAAGAATATAATCAGTCTGATTTAGGTGCTGACCATCTGGTGATGTCCATGTGTCGAGTCTTCTCTTGTGTTGTTGGAAGAGGGTGTTTGCCATGACCACTGCGTTCTCTTGGAAAAACTCTATTAGCCTTTGCCTTGCTTCATTCCACATTCCAAGGCCAAATTTCCCTGTTACTCCAGGTGTTTCTTGACGTGCTACTTTTGCATTCCAGTCCCCTATAATGAAAAGGACATCTTTTTTTGGGTGTTAGTGCTAAAAGGTTTTGTAGGCCTTCATAAAACTTTTCAACTTCAGCTTCTTCAGCATTACTGGTTGGGGCATAGACTTGGATTACTGTGATATTGAATGGTTTGCCTTGGAAATGAAAGGACATCAATCTGTCGTTTTTGAGATTGCATTCAAGTACTGCATTTTGGACTCTTTTGTTGACCATGATGGCTACTCCATTTCTTCTAAGGGATTCCTGCCCACAGTAGTAGATGTAATGGTCATCTGAGTCAAATTCACCCATTCCAGTCCTTTTTAGTTCGCTGATTCCTAGAATGTCGATGTTCACTCTTGCCATCTCCTGTATGCTCACTTCCAATTTGCCTTGATTCATGGACCTCACATTCCAGTTCCTATGCAATATTGCTCTTTACAACATCAGACCTTACCTCTATCACCAGTCATACCCACAACTGGGTATTGTTTTTGCTTTGGCTCCATCCCTTCATTCTTTCTGGAGTTATTTCTCCACTGATCTCCAGGATCATATTGGGCACCTACCGACCTGGGGAGTTCCTCTTTCAGTATGCTATCATTTTGCCTTTTCATACTGTTCATGGAGTTTTCAAGGCAAGAATCTGAAGTGCTTTGCCGTTCCCTTCTCCAGTGGACCACAATCTGTCAGACCTCTGCATGACCCGCCCATTTCGGTACCCCCACGGGCATGGCTCAGTCTCGCTGAGTGAGACAGGGCTGTGGCTCTAGTGGCACTGGATTGACTGGTTTTACGTGACTATGGTTTCACACTAGAGAACTGTAATTCAAGGAGGACAAAAGAGCAAGCCCTATAATAGGGATCATAACTAAAGTCAAGTAAATAAATAAAATGAAATCTTACACTGCTACTTAAACTTTTATTTATGAAAATTCCATTGCTTACCTTCAATTTGCCCTGGCCTCCTGTTTTCCCATTGTGTTTATCTTTATTCTTCTTGCATATGTTTCAAGTTCATTATTCTCTGTTTTTTACTACACACTTTTTATTTCTATTTATGAGTTGCAAGGGATAGGACTACTGACATTATAAAGATAAGAAGAGACAGAGATACTCAGGAAAAGATGAGGAAATAGGTTTGCATATCAGGAGATTTTTACTGTTACATAAAAATAAATTTTTTTTAGAAAAGAAACTTCATTCAATTCCAGATCTCATTCCAGTCATCTTTCTCTTCTCATTCATAGTTAGATCTCTTGGAAATCTTGTCTGAAGTTCATGATTCTGAAACTTAGCTAACACATGCTTTTTAAGCTATTGCAACCTGGCTTCTGCCACTACCAATATATTTTGTTCTTGTCCAGGACATCTGTGCTAACCTTTTGGTGAAAGGTACATTTTTACACCTTAGTTGTATTGACTTTTCAGTACTGCTTGTATTCATTGAGACTCTTTTTATATATTTATTTATTTTTATTTTTAAAAATCTTTATTGGAGTCTAGTTGATTTACAAACATCGTTTTAGTTTCAGGTATACACACACACACACACACACACACACACACACACATAGTGATGTAGTTAAGGAGGTACTGAATAGTGAAAGTAAATCAATCATATCTGACTCTTTGTGAACCCATGGACTGTAGCCTGCCAGGCTCCTCGTCCATGGAATTCTCTAGGCCAGAATATTGAAGTGGGTAGTTGTTCCCTTCTCTATGGGATCTTCCCAACCCAGGGATCAAACTCAGGTCTCCAACTTTGCAGGTGGATTATTTACCATCTGAGCCACCAGGGAAACCCATGTATGTACATATACACAGACATACATATACACATATATGTATATTCACTCATATATTCACAGAATCCCAAAAGGATTCTGTTCCCATACAGGCTGTTACAGAGTATTGAATTTAACATTCCCTGAGCTATATTGTAGGTTCTTATCTTTTTTATATACAGTAGTGTCAATAATATATGTCAATATCTTCTTCTCGAATGGCTTTCTTCCTTTTTCTGTGTCCAATTTTGCTTCTTTGGAATCTAACCCTGTGCCCACCCACTGATTGTTATTTAATCAGGATTATTTCCTAGATTTTCTTCCCTTTTTATTTGAACACTTGTAATAAGTGATCTTTATTCTTCAAACTTCTGTTACCAGCTCTAGTGTCAGCATCTCCCAAATATATAACCAGACCAGATAATCTTAATTAACTCCAAGTCCATATGTCTACCAGGCTTCTGGAGCTTTCAAAGCACCATAAAAGTCAGCTAAATACTTTAGGTGTGTGTACTCAGTTGCTTCAGTGATGTTCAAATCTTTTGCCACTCCATGGACTGTAGCCTTCCAGCCTCCTCTGTCCATGGGATTCTCCAGGCAAGAACTCTGGAGTAGATTTCCATGCCCTCCTCCAAGGGATCTTCCTGACCAAGGGATCAAACCCTAGTCTCTTACATCTACCTGCATTGGCAGGTGGATTTTTAACACTGGTGCACGTCAGTTCAGTTCAGTTGCTCAGTTGTGTCCGATTCTTTGCGATCCCATGAACTGCAGCATGCCAGGCCTGTCCATCACCACTTCCTGGAGTTTACACAAACGGATGTCCATCGAATCAGTGATGACATCCAGCCATTTTATCTTCTGTCATCCCCTTTTTCTCCTACCTCCAACCCCTTCCAGCATAGGGTCTTTTCCAATGAGTCAGTTCTTCGCATCAGGTGGCCAAAATATTGGAGTCTCAGCTTCAGCATCAGTCCCTACAATGAACACCCAGGACTGATCTCCTTTAGGATGGAGTGGTTGAATCTCCTTGCAGTTCAACGGACTCTCAAGAGTCTTCTCCAACACCACAGTTCAAAAGCATCAATTCTTTGGTACTCAGCTTTCTTCACAGTCCAAATCTCACATCCATATATGACTACTGGAAAAACCATAGCTTTGACTAGATGGACTTTTGTTGGCAAAGTAATGTCTCTGCTTTTTAATATTCTGTCTAGGTTGGTCATAACTTTTGTTCCAAGGAGTAAGCATCTTTTAATTTCATGGCTGCAGTCACCATCTGCAGTGACTTTAGAGCCCCCCAAAATAAAGTCTGACACTGTTTCCACTGTTTTCCCATCTATTTCCCATGAAGTGATGGGAAAATTTACCATGATCTTAGTTTTCTGAATGTCGTGCTTTAAGCCAAAATTTTCATTCTCCTCTTTCACTTTCATCAAGAGGCTTTTGAGTTCCTCTTCACTTTCTGCCACAAGGGTGCTGTCATATGCATATCTGAAGTTACTGATATTTCTCCCAGCAATCTTGATTCCAGCTTGTGCTTCCTCCAGCCCAGCGTTTCTCATGATGTACTCTGAATATAAGTTACATAAGCAGGGTGACGATATATAGCCTTGACGTACTCCTTTTCCTATTTGGAACCAGTCTGTTGTTCGATGTCCAGTTCTAACTGTTGCTTCCTGACCTGCATATAGGTTTCTCAAGAGGCAGGTTAGGTGGTCTGGTATTCCCATCTCTTTCAGAATTTTCCAGTTTATTGTGATTTACACAGTCAAAGGCTTTGGCACAGTCAATAAAGCAGAAATATATGTTTTTTTTGGAACTCTTTTGCTTTTTCAATGATCCAGCAGATGTTGGCAATTTGATCTCTGGTTCCTCTGCCTTTTCTAAAATCAGCTTGAACATCTGGAAGTTCATAGTTCACGATTTCTGAAGCCTGGCTTGGAGAATGTTGAGCATTACTTTCCTAGCATGTGAGATGAGTGCAATTGTGCAGTATTTTGAGCATTCTTTGGCATTGCCTTTCTTTAGGATTGGTATAAAAACTGACCTTTTCCAGTCCTGTGGCCACTGCTGAGTTTTCCAAATTTGTTGGCATATTGAGTGCAGCACTTTCACAGCATCATCTTTCAAGATTTGAAATAACTCCACTGGAATTCCATCACCCGCACTAGCTTTGTTCATAGTGATGCTTTCTAAGGCCCACTTGACTTCACATTCCAGGATACCTGGCTTTTGGTGAGTGATAACACCATGCTGATTATCTAGGAAGCTCTAATTATGGGCTTCCCTGATGGCTCAGAAGCTCTAAATTCTTTTTATGTTTCTTCTAATTTACTGATGGTTTCTATCTTATACAAGGTTCCCTGAAAACAGACTGGCATGAAAAGCTGCCTGTAAGTAATATCAAAGGAAGTATATGGAGATATCTTCTGTAGAAGAGAAAGGAAATGGACTGGGCAGAGAGGAGTTGAACTGTACCACAGCTACAGGTTTTAGCCAGTAACACAGTGATCTCTGGATTAGAACACCCTTCAGGGTTGTCCCAAATTGAGACAAAGGTATTGCGCTTTTGTACTGTGGCATGTTCCTATCACTTGATGTTTGGTCATACTTGAAGAAGAGCTAGTAACTTCAGGATCTGCATCTCCTTCCCTTAAGAGCAATTCCTTAGGGAAACCTCAATTGTGAGCCAGTAGCTGACAACACTCCCAGTAGTTGGATGAATGATAGCCTCATTTCTG
Source organism: Aepyceros melampus (assembly GCA_006408695.1). Lineage (NCBI taxonomy): Eukaryota > Metazoa > Chordata > Mammalia > Artiodactyla > Bovidae > Aepyceros > Aepyceros melampus. Next base: position 20,206 of record SJXQ01002011.1, read on the forward strand.
AAAGGTGATCTGGGCAGATCAAGAGAAATCTGTTGGAACTTCTCTGGTGTTCCAGTGGCTAAGACTCCATGCAGTCAATATAGTGGGCCCTGTTTCACTCCCTGGTCAGGGATCTATGTTCCACACACTACAACTAAGAGTTCACATGCCACAGTTAAAGATCCCAGTAACTAAAACTTGGCACAGCCAAATAAATAAATAGAAGATATGAAAAACAAAAAGGAGAGAGAGAGAGAGATCTTGTTACTGACTGTAAACTTGCAACACATGATTCAATCCAGCTAGGATTAGATCCCCTGAGATTCTAATTGATCATTTTTTTTGGAGTAATTTGGAAGAGGAAGGTAAAAGGAAGCATTTGAAGCTTCTGCTGGTGCTATAATTTTCATGGCATCCCTTAGCATTTCTATCTCCTGATACCCAGTCTACATTCCCCACACTCTGTTTTAGTATCTCTTTTAGCCTAAGTGGATTGTAGAGTGGCATGATTCAGAAACCCACCCCAGAATTATCTGACTTATCTGTTTTCAACATATCCTTCCCAGGCCATGGCTGCTGCATTTGTCAATTTGCAGTTAAAATTTGATGGAAAAGTAGGAAGAGAGACCCCTGAATGATTTTCAAGTGAATCTTTCATTGTCCCCACTATATAATATCAATTTTACCTCCTCTCATGTTAGCATGATGGCACGACTCTCTGTGATAAAGAGGTGCAATCACCAGGTGGCAGTGATAAACTTCATTGATACTTTTACTCTTTTTCCTCGTGAAAGTGTTCTTCTCAAGCAACCAGGAACTTTATTCCCACAGAGCCTAATACTGTAAAGAAAAGGAGCATGAATTCTCCATTTGGGGAATAACAGTAAATGGAACATTTCCTCTATTTCCATTCCTTTATTCTTGTATCAACATTTTCTACCTACTGGGATCTCAGTAACATAAAATGATCATTGCTTTAGGACATTTGCTGAATCCTGGACTACGGAAGCATGAAACCCCATCACTTCAGAGAATCGTTTTCAAAATGTCGTCTCACCTGCAGCTTCTAAAACCTGTTTCTTTGCTCATCACGATAGCAGCTTCTGGGTGATATGGTGTGCCATGTAATAATCAGTAGATTCCATAGTCATGAGCTCCTCAGCGTATTTCCTTGCCTGAAAGTGAGCTTCCTGGGCTCCATCATATGAAACAATCTCTTGCGAGATTCCCGGTCTATATGTCTCTAAGTATTCACTGCCCTGCAAGCAAACTCAGCTGAAACATGAAATGCACATCACTATCCTTTCAGGTTGTAAGTAGTACTACACAATACCTGTGACAGCAGGTTGTGGATGTCCAGCACTCTTTTACTGGATATTTGCAAATCACGCTTGGTGAAAAGGAAATCATGCTGATGGGCTGTGCATAACCATGACATCTGCCACCCGGGCCACTCTGTAATGAATCACTGTGCCAATAACCAATGATAGAGAAGTTTTCTGATGTCAAGTAACTATGTTCTTCAGTCTACTCAATGGCTTAAAGTCTCTTCCACAGAGTATTCTTTCCAGTGGCTAACTTATATTTCAAAGATCTCTATACTTTGTGCCCACTGCCACAGTTTCCACATGCTATTTTTTTTTTTATGGATCCTTGATCCCCTCCCCCATTCTTTTTGAAAATTTATCTCCAGAGCCCTGAATAGAAAAGAAAAAGTATCATTTACTGTCACTTGTGATGTCAAAGAAATAGAGAATTAAATATTTGTATCACATAAATAATAAAATATGGAGTCACTTCTCAGTATGTGCTAATGGTTTTCAAAAAATTTCCCTAGCATCTCTTTTGTCCATGTTACAATAATAAAGACATCTATTCATAAATGTTTACAAAAATTTTTAAATAAAATTGTATTAGATATTAAGAAATAAAAGATGATTCCGATCCTTACTTTCGTCAGGGATAGAAGTGAATATATTGACAAAAAAAACAATGCTAATCTGCTAGAATAATACAACTGGAATTTTAGTGTGTTAGCTGGTCAGTCTTGTCTGACTCTTCACAACCCAATGCTCTATAGCCCACCAGGCTCCTCTGTCCATAAAATTCTCAAGACAGAAATACTGAAGTGGGTTGTCATTCCCTTCTCCAGGGGATCTTCCTGAGCCAGGAACTGAACCCAGATCTTCAGCGTTGCCAGCAGATTCTTTACTGTCTGAGCCTCAAAGGAAGCCCATAACTGGGATAGTAGGTCCAATTGAAGCAGCACTTCTTGAAATGGGCTTCCCTGATAGCTCAGATGGTAAAGAATCGGCATGCAATTCAAGAGACCCAGGTTCGAGCCCTGGGTGAGGAAGATCCCTGGAGAAGAGAATGGCAACCCACTCCAGGATTCTTGCCTGGAGAATCCCATGGACAGAGGAGCTTTGCAGACTATAGTCCATGGGGTCACAAAGAGTCAGACATGAATGAGCATTAAACACTGTCTTCTTGAAATATTCCATTCTCAGGTCACACCTATCCTTGTTTAAGTCAGACTTGTTTAACAGGGTGATGTCAGNACTGGAGTGGGTTGCCATTTCAAAACATAATTGTTGTTAAAGAGTTTATTTGAAAGTTCTTATCCATTTACATTTAATTTGCCTATGATAATTCATCATCTTGTAGACAAATTTTATAAGAAATAATATAAAGTTGTTTGACTTTTAGTAAACCTAGGTAAAATCAAAGTATTATACTTAACATTGATAATTCTAAAGATGTCTGTATGAATTAAACCAACAAACTTACTAACTTTAGTATCAAATACTTTCTTAGATCACATTAACCTGAAATTCATTTGAGTTAGTTTCTATAATGTTTCTGAGAACTTTATATAGGCACTTGTTTTTTTAAGCCAATTAAGTAGAGCTCTTTCACAAATTAATTTTGGCAATACTATCCAGAGACAAAAAAAATACCTTATCTATAATGTGCATACATAGACCTACATATATACAGGTAAACACAAAGATCTAGTAATTTTCATTTTAAAACTTTATTCATGAATCAGATATAACATAAAACTCATTAGCTTAAAGAAACAAATGGAACAAATTAAAACTACTCACTCAGGAGATTTTTAATATCTGTATTGACCCTTGACAAGAAATTTAAGAAAGCTGTTTGAGCAACAGAGTCCTTTTAGCAATTTGTGTTTAAAGGGGGCTCTATTCTTTCTTTCTTTTTTGTCTTAGGAATTGGAAATGGTCTAGATCAGAGTTCCCAGGTTACAATTTTTTTTTTTTAGATAAATAGGGGAGGTATGGGTATCTATGTAAAGGAATGAGTGGAATTTGAACCGCCTGTAGGGCTGGATTTCCAGTTTTGCAAAGATTCGTAAGATGTTACCTAAATGACATCACAGGCCAGTCTACACATTCAGCTATGTTACATCTTGTTTTAAAAGAGGCTATTAAAAAAAAAAAAAAAAGAGGCTATCATTATGGGAGGTGATGAGGTGGGGGTGGAGGCAATATGACTAGCCTTCTACAGGGGATCAATCTCCATGTTATAAAAAGAAAGTTCAGAGAGAAATGGATAGAAGGAGAAGAGCATTATAGTGAACATTCTGAGCAGAAAGAAGGAACAGAGGGACCTGGAAAGAGAGAGAGTTCTCAGAAGCCTCAGAGGATTTTTCCAATATAGAAATCCTTTGAGATAATTCTGAATTAGTTTCTCTAAGGGAGTAATAAGGAGTTCATGATCTGAGCCAGAATCAGCTCCCGGTCTTGTTTTTGCTGACTGTATAGAGCTTCTCCACATTTGGCTACAAAGAATATAATCAATCTGATTTTGGTGTTAAGCATCTGGTGATGTCCATGTGTAGAGCCTTCTCTTGTGTTTTTGGAAGAGGGTGTTTGCTATGACCAGTGTATTCTCTTGGCAAAACTCTGTTAGCCTTTGCCCTGCTTCATTCTGTACTCCAAGGCCAAATTTGCCTGTTACTCCAGGTGTTTCTTGACTTCCTACTTTTGCATTCCAGTCCCCTATAATGAAAAGGACATCTTGTCTGGGTGTTAGTTCTAAAAGGTCTTGTAGGTCTTCATAGAACCATTCAACTTCAGCTTCTTCAGCAATACTGGTTGGGGCATAGGCTTGGATCACTGTGATATTGAATGGTTTGCCTTGGAAATGAACAGAGATTATTCTGTCATTTTTGAGATTACATCCAAGTACTGCATTTTGGACTCTTTTGTTGACCTCGATGGCTATTCCATTTCTACTAAGGGATTCCTACCCACAGTAGTAGATATAATGGTCATCTGAGTTAAATTCACCCATTCCAGTCCATTTTAGCTCACTGATTCCTAGAATGTCGACATTCACTCTTGCCATCTCCTGTTTGACCACTTCCAATTTTCCTTGATTCATGGATCTGACATTCCAGGTTCCTATGCAATATCGCTCTTTACAGCCTCGGACCTTGCTATTATCACCAGTTGCATCCACAACTGGGTATTGTTTTTGCTTTGGCTCCATCCCTTCATTCTTTCTGGAGTTATTTCTCCACTGATCTCCAGTAGCATACTGGGCATCTACCTTCCTGGGGAGTTCCTCTTTCAGATCCTATCATTTTGACTTTTTATACTGTTCATGGGGTTCTAAAGGCAAGAATACTGAAGTGGCTTGCCATTCCCTTCTCCAGTGGACCACATTCTGTCAGACCTCTCCACCATGACCTGTCCATCTTGGGTGACCCCACATGGCATGGCTTAGTTTCACTGAGTTGGACAAGGCTCTAGTCCATGTAATCAGATTGTCTAGCTTTCTGTGATTATGGTTTTAGTGTGTCTGCCCTCTGATGCCCTCTTGCAACACCTACCATCTTACTTGGGTTTCTCTTACCTTGGACATGGAGTATCTCTTCGTGGCTGCTCCAGCAAAGTGTAGCCGCTGCTCCTTACCTTGGACAAGGGGTATCTCCTCAAGGCCACCCTTCCTGACCTTGAAAATGGAGTAGCTACTCTCAGCCCTCCTGTGCCGGCATAGCTGCTGCTTCTTGGATGTGGGGTTGCTCCTCTCAGGTGCCTCCCCTGACCTCGGGCATGTGGTAGCTCCTCTCGGGCGCTGCCCCTGATCTCGGATGTGGGGTAGCTCCTCTCAGCTGGTCCTGTGCCTATGCAGCCATATGAACAAAATCAAATCCCTTATGATTATACAGTGGAAGTGAGAAATAGATTTAAGGGACTAGATCTGATAGACAGAGTGCCTGATGAACTATGGATGGAGGTTCATGACATTGTACAGGAGACAGGGATCAAGACTATCCCCAAGAAAAAGAAATGCAAAAAAGCAAAATGGCTGTCAGGGGAGGCCTTACAAATAGCTGTGAAAAGAAGAGAAGCAAAAAGCAAAGGAGAAAAGGAAAGCTATAACCATCTGAATGCAGANTCATTGGTTACTCATCTTTTCCCCTAGGAATGATGTGCTACTCACTATTTCTACAGTCTTCAGTGGTTCAGGATGCTGTTAATCTAATGTTATTCATTGCTTATTTGTACTCTTGCTTTCTACTTGTATTTAGACATGGCCATCTGACCTCCATTATTTTGAGATTCTAACATCCCTATTGTTCCCTGTTGCTACTATGGAGATTGATCCCGGGCCAGAATCCCATATTTTCACTCAGGTTCTAAAGAAGACAACCACCATTGAGCTCCTCAAGAAGATTGTTGTTATCTTCTCTAATAAAACTTACCTTGCAGACTCTCATGTAAGGCATAGTCATTGCTAATTTTTCTGTCTTAATGTATTATGTTCAGTCTACAATGGTTCTTTTCTGAAAGCATATCTCTTCCTAGACATGCCCTTCTCAGTATCCAGTCCCTATATAATCTATTGACTGCCTTCAGTATATGTTGACTTCATCCCTTTTTTTTAACTAGAAGAGACAACACCAATTCTGTTTGGTCTTTGTTATAATCTAGTGGTCAGGATGAGAAGATTGGAAGGATCCTGAGGAAGGAGTGGGCTGCATTATCAAGGAGGAGACTCCTGCATCATAGTATAAGCCAGGTTAATGGTCAGAGCTATGTGAAAGGATGGGACCAATTCGCCAGGCCTAGAGTTCTGGAAGATATAGGTGTCAGGGTTCTCAAACACAGTGATTCAAAGGCCTCTACTTCATCCCTTTTTTTTAACTAGAAGAGACAACACCAATTCTGTTTGGTCTTTGTTATAATCTAGTGGTCAGGATGAGAAGATTGGAAGGATCCTGAGGAAGGAGTGGGCTGCATTATCAAGGAGGAGACTCCTGCATCATAGTATAAGCCAGGTTAATGGTCAGAGCTATGTGAAAGGATGGGACCAATTCGCCAGGCCTAGAGTTCTGGAAGATATAGGTGTCAGGGTTCTCAAACACAGTGATTCAAAGGCCTCTACTCCTACTTTTATAGAGTTTGTTGCTTTTCCAATCTGACCCCAGAACAGCAGAATTGCCAACCTCCCCTGGAATTACTCTACATCTAAAACTAAGTCTTAGACCTGAATATTAAGTTTCTCTCCTTTGACTACAGAAAATAAATGTCTTTTTAAAAGTGTCTGCTGAATTTCAGAGCCACTTAGGTTGGTGATTAACAATCTCGGCCCTTCTTTATTTTTCTTTGACCTATTAGTAGCACTTAGTTATAGCCCATTGATCCCACAGTCCTTATGATCGTCAGTTCCCACTACAGCTTACAAATCTCTGAGCTGTTATACTATTCAGTGCATTTTGTTTCATCAGTAGTCAAATGCTGAATCCAGGGCTATCACTGTTATTGCACATACCACTACTATCCTGCTCCTCATTGTCAATTGGGCTTCCCTCATAGCGCAGCTGGTAAAGAATTCACCTGCAATGCAGAAGCCTGGGTTTGATCCCTGGATGGGGAAGATCCCCTGGAGAAGGGAACAGATCCCCATTCCAGTATTCTAGCCTGGAGAACTCCATGGACAGTGTAGTCCATGGGGTCGCAAAGAATCGGACATGACTGAGCAACTTTTACTTTCACTGCCAGTTAGTCTTTAAGTGAAATATCCAGATCTAAAAAGTTTATTTTAAAACCTGCTTCCTAGGATGACTTGTGATTCAACTATATTAAGTCTATTGGAAATGCAGAACAGAGGAAAATGTACAGGCAGAGGTTTATTAAACTGAGTCTAAGGCACAAAACCTGTGAAAAACTGAGGGAATTGGGTAATGGGAGAAGTTGAATATAAGAATGATGTGGTTGGAATATACGCCATAGTGGATGTCCTGGGATCTTTGAAGCTTCCCTATCAATTCAGCATTTCCTTCTTTGAGGGGAAGTGGCCTGACTTTTGTTCTACTGCAGTAGCCAGTCATTGGATAGGGGCTACTCCCTAGATAAAAGGGTACACTTGAGGAGGGATAGGCCTACAGCAGAAGGCAGTTCCTAGAAGCAACTCAGATGAGATATCAGCTATCAGTCCTGCCAGGATCTAAGGAAATGTATGCCTCCATCCTGAAGGGGAGGTTAGTTGCCCGTGCCAGTATCTTATCTCATTCACTCAGGGAATGGCATCTTCATCTAATCAGATTCTGCTTCTTAGCAGTGAGAGGCAAACTTGGCTCTTTCCATAATACTCACATGCAGTCAATGAAATCCTTGCAATTCTACCTTTCAACTAATTCCTTGAGTAGTTCACTTCCTTTGCCATCCTCACTGTATGTACTCTAGTTAAGACAGCCATCATTTTTTACCTGGACACCTGCATACCATCCTCCCTTGTATTATTCCAAATTCAGTCATGCCACATGCCAAGGATTACAGGTGGGGTGACATTTTCAAATCATTACTCCACTGAGGAAAGTGATGCAAAATGTATACAAATACTTTATCACAAAGATCACCATTTGTAAAATAGCTTTAAAACGTTTCATGGTATGCCTGACATATTTTTAACCTGGTTGCAATATGCTGGACCTGCAGTAAAAAGGGCCACAGACTGTGTGTGTGTTTAATTTCCTTAAATAACAGAAATTTTTTTTTTTTCACAGTTCTGGAGTCTGGAAATCCAAGATCAAGATTTTGGAGCAGCTGACTTCTTCTACGGCTTCTCCTATTGGTTTGTAACTGGTCTTCTTCTTCTAGTATTTAAAAGTTTCTTTTTTTTTTTTCCTCTTTTAGTGTCTATGTCCTGATCTCCTTTTCTTTTAAAGACACTGGATAAGCAAGAATATGACCCACCCCAGTGAACTCATTAAATCTTAATTACTCCTGTAAAGACTCTGTCTTTCCATCAGTCACATTCTGAGTTACTGGGGATAGGACTTCAGGATACTGATTTGGCGGGTCCACACTTCTTTCCATAACATGCCACCTTTAAAATCTGGAAAAACATATTATTAATCCAAATGGGCCCTACTTTTACTTAATTCAAGCTTGACTTCATATTAGTTTATGATTTTAACTCTTTTCTCCTTCTTTCTCTATTCCTTCAGGTTTAGGATTGAATGTCATTTTCACTTAGGACCATTTCCTTGTATCTATACAGTTGAATTAGTGGCTTTTCTCTGAATTCTCATTATATTATTTTCATTCACAGCATAACACTTATCAGATGTTATTTTAATTGTGGACTTTCTCATTTATTTCCTCCTTTAGACTATAAACCTCCAAAAAGAAAGAAATACTGTCTTATTCACTATCATGTCCACAGGACCTATCACAATACCTAACATGGATTGTTGTTTTATAATCACTAAGTTGTATCCAACTCTTTGTGACCTCATGAACTGCCACACTTCGGGCTCCTCTGTCATCTACCATCTCCCTGAGTTTGCTCAGATTCATATCTTTTCCTACTTATTTATGCAGAGTACATCATGAGAAATCCTGGGCTGGAAGAAGCACAAGCTGGAATCAAGATTGCCAGGAGAAATATCAATTGGTTTTAGAAAAAGCAGAGGAACCAGAGATCAAATTGCCAACATCCGCTGGATCATGGAAAAAGCAAGAGAGTTCCAGAAAAACATCTATTTCTGCTTTATTGACTATGCCAAAACCTTTGACTGTGTGGATCACAATAAACTGTGGAAAATTCTGAAAGAGATTGGATTACCAGACCACTTGACCTGCCTCTTGAGAAACCTATATGCAGATTGGGAAGCAGCAGTTAGAACTGGACATGGAACAACAGACTGGTTCCAAATAGGAAAAGGAGTACATCAAGGCTGTATATTGTCACCCTAGTTATTTAACCTCTATGCAGAGTACATCATGAGAAATGCTGGGCTGGAAGAAGCACAAGCTGGAATCAAGATTGCCAGGAGAAATATCAATAACCTCAGATATGCAGATGACACCACCCTATGGCAGAAAGTGAAGAGGAACTAAAAAGCCTCTTGATGAAAGTGAAAGAGGAGAATGAAAAAGTTGGCTTAAAGCTCAACATTCAGAAAACGAAGATCATGGCATCTGGTCGCATCACTTCATGGCAAATAGATGGGGAAACAGTGGAAACAGTGTCAGACTTTATTTGGGGGGGCTCCAAAATCACTGCAGATGGTGATTGCAGCCATGAAATTAAAAGATGCTTACTCCTTGGAAGAAAAGTTATGACCAACCTAGACAGTATATTCAAAAGCAGAGATATTACTTTGCCAACAAAGGTGCGTCTAGTCAAGGCTCTGGTTTTTCCAGTGGTTATGTATGGATGTGAGAATTGGACTGTGAAGAAAGCTGAGCACCAAAGAATTGATGGTTTTGAACTGTGGTGCTGGAGAAGACTCCTGAGAGTCCCTTGGACTGCAAGGAGATCCAACCAGTCCATCCTAAAGGAGATCAGTCCTGGGTGTTCATTGGAAGGAATGATGCTGAAGCTGAAACACCAGTACTCTGGCCACCTCATGCGAAGAGGTGACTCGTTGGAAAAGACCCTGATGCTGGGAGGAATTGGGGGCAGGAGGAGAGGGGACGACTGAGGATGAGATGGCTGGATGGCATCACCGACTCAATGGACATGAGTTTGAGTGAACTCTGGGAGTTGGTGATGGCCAAGGAGGTCTGGTGTGCTATGATCCATGGGTTCACAAAGAGTTGGACACGACTGATAGACTGAACTGAACTGAAGGGAGCAATAGTGGATTAATTATTAAGTTTGGAGGCTTCAAAATACAATTTGAGATGTGTTTCTCATTCTTGTTTTCTTACAACTTTTTGCTAACTGACTAGACAGACTAATTTTGGAATTACAGAAGAACCCCAAGTTGGTCACCTTAACTGTAAATCATTCCAGGTAATCATAGTTCAAAGAGACAAATATTACAAGAAGAGGGCTGGCCTATAGTTCTTGTACATAAAGTCTTCAGAAGTTCCGGAAGAAGCTGCCCTGTCAACTTATCCTTGAAAAAGTACATCTCTTGCTATTCTCAGACTAAGTACTCATCAGAACAAAATGGGAAATGAAGTCCTAAGAACAGAATCTTCCAACAGAAGACACTCAAATGAGCTATAACCTCTACTGAGACAAATTTTGGAGTACAGCAGGACTCACCACCTTGACCTGGAGCCACCCAGGAGACAACAAAGCACAATGAATTTCTGTAGATACCTTACTTAAATTTGTGACAGTGCTGGATGAAGGGGTTAGTCATTTGGTATCCCATTTGTCTGACATCATGCAATGTCCAAGAAAACCAAAGGCTGCAAATAAGAAAAGAGTTTATTTGAGGTCTTAATAACTGCAATTTGGAAGACAGATTCAAGTAAAACTGAAAGAATATTCAGAATAAGAGAAAAAGTCAGGGTCTTATTAAGGCAAAAACCATGTGACTGTTTTCTATCACAAGAAAGGAAGTTTTGCCCTGAAGGGATAGGCTGTGGTGAGCTATTTTAGGGTCAGGGTCCGATAAGTATCTTGAGTTTCTGGAACACTGGGCAGATGTTCTGGATGCCTGCATTAAGACAATAAGTGGTCACAAGGTCAGATTCATTCGTGCTGAGATGTGCATAAATTATACTTCCTCAGGGACCTCAGGCTCCATGTTAGCGAGCTGTCTTGGCCACACTGACTCCATTTTGATTTTCTGTTTACACCTTGCAGACCAATCCACTGACTAAGCAACAAACAGGTATAAGCTCATATCTAAGGAAGTTCCTCCAAAAGTTAGAACTATACTTGATTTTGACAAATAATTGGATAACCTTAAGATCTTCTAAAACATGTATTAAAGAGGTTCAGTAGAGGAATTTAGGTAATAGGATTTTTATCATTCCAGCTTCTCTCTAAAATAAAGTGATTCCACTTTCATGGAAGTGGCCTTCAAAGGAAGCTCTTTGCACCCACGTCATCTCTCTTATCATTGGGGCCAATTCTAAACAGACCCTTTTCCAGTGTTAAATTATCTTTCTAAAATAATATCCAACTACCTCTGACCATCAAGCAGAATTCCAAAACTCTCCCAAAGAACAGGAAAATTTCACCACATCCTGTCTCTTCAGACCTCACTGGCTTTTAGAAGGAAGAGCTCCCTTGACATCATTTTAGAGGGGTATGCTGAAATGTTTGTTATTTTGGCATTTCTATTTATTCTGTTTTGGATTTTAGTTTCGTGTTCTCAAAACATCTAAAAAGATGTCTGTGAATCTTTAGATTATAGAGTTTATTCATATACCCTCGTATAAATGAGGCAGGAAACTGTTCATACAGTGAGTGTCCTCAAGGTAGGCTGGGAGAATCTTCATTGTATCTAATGGTGTTTGTATACAGGTGAGGACTGAGGCAAGCATCCAATTTGATTTACTCTTCAGCTGCCTCAGATAACAACGTCAAAATCATCTTAGATTTCAGAACAAAACAAGGAAAAATTAATTTACAGTTTTTCCAATAGTCATGTATGGATGTGAGAGTTGGACCATAAAGAAGACTGAGCACCAAAAATGTGATGCTTTTGAATTGTGGTGTTGGAGAAGACTTTTGAGAGTCCCTTAGACTGCAAGGAGATCAAGCCAGTAATCCTAAAGGAGATCAGTCCTGAAGGTTCACTGAAAGGACTGATGCTGAAGCTGAAGTTCCAATATTTTGGCCACCTGGTGCAAAGAGCCAACTCATTAGAAAAGACCCTGATGCTGGGAAAGATTGAAGGCAGGAGGAGAAAGGGATGAAAGAAGATGAGATGGCTGGATGACATCACTGACTCAATGGACATGAGTTTGAGCAAGCTCTGGGAGTTGGTGATGGACAGGGAAGCCTGGTGTGCTGCAGTGCATGGTGTCACAAAGAGTCAGACATGACTGAGAGACTAACACCAACAACCATAAATCTATTTGCTCTTGTCATTTAGTCACCTAGTTATGTCCTACTCTTTTGCGACCCCATAGGGCTTCCCTGGTAGCTCAGCTGGTTAAGAATCCATCTGAAATGCAGGAGACTCCAGTTCAATTCCTGAGTTTGGAAGATACTCTGGAGAAAGGATAGGCTACCCACTTCAGTATTCTTGGGCTTCCCTGGTGGCTTAGGCAGTAAAGAATCTGCCCACAATGCAAGAGACCTGAGTTCAATCCTTAGGTTGGGAAGATCCCTTGGAGGAAAGGATGGCAACCCACTCCAGTATTCTTGCCTGGAGAATCCCCATGGACAGAGGTTCCTGGCAGGCTACAGTTCATGGGGTCGCAAAGAGTCAGACATGACTGTGCAACTAAGCACAACTAAGTACTGTACTGTAAAAGTTAAAGTTGCTCAGTTGTGTCCAACTCTTTGCAACCCCATCTTCCCTCCAAGATCCCCTGGAGAAGGGAATGGCTACCCACTCTAGTATTCTCGCCTGGAGATTTCCATGGACTTTATAATTCATGAGGTCACAAAGAGTCAGATATGACTGAGCAACTTTCACTTTCATAATACAGTACAGTACAGTGTGCTGTGCTTAGTTGCTCAGACATGTCTGGCTCTCTGAGACCCCATGAACTGTAGTCCACTGGGAACCTCTGTCCATGGGGATTTTCCAGGCAAGAATACTGGAGTGGGTTGCCATCCCTCTTCCAGGGGATCTTCCAAACCTAGGGATTGACTCAGGTCTCCCGAATTGCACAGTTCAGACCAAACTGGTTAATCAAAAGTGACTGTAAAGATCTTTTAGAAAATTTGCACCAAATGACCATTTTGCTATAAAAAATCATATCTAACATAGTACTTAGTACATAAGTGGAGCTCAATAAATACATGTTGGATGAATGAAAAAAAAAACCATTTCTGTAGAAATGGCTACTTGTCCGATTTTCCTGATTTTGGTTGGGGGAGAGATTGCTTTGAAAATTTATTAAATGTAGACTGGAACTTCACAACATTCTTTACTACAGAAAGGAATTTGGTAAGGAGAGTCCATCTTATATGTCAAGTGGGTAAAGTGAAGCCATCACTGACAAAGGAGTCTGTCCTCTTAAGGAAGTTTCTCTTACACACCAGAGCTACAGCATTGCCTGCAAGCCAATGGATGGAAGCCAGGATGTCTTCCATCCTGTCCAAAGAGACATCCGTCATGCCCTGCCTTTATGGAGCTGTCTTGGCCTCTCTTTTGGAGAGTGTCCTTAGGTGGTTGGGGTAGAGGCAAAGTTCCTTTCTTGAGTTGGAGAATTGGCCTGAACAACACTGCTCAGTAGTGCTGCCCGTCACCATGTGAGGCATCCAGGAAGAGCTGTGTCTTGGACAGACCTGGTGCACTACGCAGAGCAGAGATGCCCTCAGTCAGCTCTACAAGCTCTAATCCCTTGTCTGATTGGGAGCGAAGCTAGATTACAGGGTGTGTGTGTGTGTTTGTGTAAGTGTGTTTGTGTGTATGTGCACATGCATGCACATAGTGCCTGGTCTTCTCTTCCAGGATGTGCCACATGATCCAAGGACAAATGGCTTGTCTGGGAGAATATATAAAGAACACAGCTTTGGACTCAGACTAACCTTTGCTGGAAGTGTCTTTGAGCAGGTTTTCTTCATCTTTATCAAGTTTTTTTGCTTGATCATAAAATGGAAATTATAATAACCATCCCATAGCGTGGCTGTGGTGAATATATGGGACAGCACATTATGAATCACTTAGCACAGTGAGCCTGGAATCCAGGTTACTGGCTATCATGATGGTGATCTAACCTGTGGGCCCATAGTTCATGTTGCCTCTGAGTTGACAACAGAAATGGGTGAGAAAACTCTACTCAGTACAAGATCACTGTTTACACCAGATTTGAAAGTGAAAGTGAAAGTGAAGTCGCTCAGTCGTGTCCGACTCTTTGCAATCCCATGGACTGTAACCCACCAGGCTCCTCGGTCCATGGGATTTTCCAGGCATGAATACAGGAATGGGTTGCCATTTCCTTCTCCAGGGAATCTTCCCGACCCAGTTATTGAACCAGGTCTCCTGCATTGTAGGCAGACGCTTTACCATCTGAGCTACCAGGGAAGCCCATACCAGGTTTGAGACCAGCATAAAAACTGAAAGAATGTTGTAGTTAAAGAGTCCAAATGCAACCCTAGCTCTTCTGAGTTCTTAAAGAGGATACTCAAGGTGGAGCTATCACAGAGCATCTGTGACTAGACCATTGTCTGAAAGCCAAAGAAACTGCATACTTTGAAAAGGAGTTCTTTTCACAAGAGTAATTGGCAGAGGCTGATGCAGTCAAGAGGCAAAGCAAGGTAGAGTCTCATCAGAATAATGTGCCTGCAGCAGACTGAGCTATCACAGAGCATCTGTGACTAGACCATTGTCTGAAAGCCAAAGAAACTGCATACTTTGAAAAGGAGTTCTTTTCACAAGAGTAATTGGCAGAGGCTGATGCAGTCAAGAGGCAAAGCAAGGTAGAGTCTCATCAGAATAATGTGCCTGCAGCAGACTCCTGGCAGAAGGCAAAGCACATTCTGCTGTGGCATCAGATTTGTGGCCTGTAGGGCACAGAACGAGGGCCAGCAAGGCAAAAAGCTCACCAGCAAAAATTCATCAGAGCTCCAATTGCCAAGAAGGATGAAAAAGTCACATGTGCTATGGGACAGCTGGTTCCTTCAGTGTCTGAGATCACTGTCAAATTACATCTTTTTGTGTCACAATATATCACCTCTATTAATTTGCAGATTTCAGGGTGAGGTCATATGGAAAGTACTAGATGCTGTGCAAATGGCCCCTTATATATAATTAGGAGTTATGTGTACAGTAATTAGCTTGCTATAACAAACTGTGAGCCCCAACACGTCAGTTTTGTATCTCATGGCATTTGATGCATGAACTATTTAAAGAATATTATTTAGCCATAAAATGAATGAGATAATTCAAAAAACTAAGATTATGGTGTCCGGTCCCATCACTTCATAGCAAATAGATGGGGAAACAGTAAGAGACTATTTTTTGGTCTCCAAAATCACTGCAGATGGTGACTGCAGCCATGAAATTAAAAGATGCATGCTCCTTGGAAGAAAAGCTATGACCATCATAGACAGTATATCAAAAAAACAGAGACATTACTTTACCAACAAAGGTCTATCTAGTCAAAGCTATGCTTTTTCCAGTAGTCACGTATGGATGTGAGAGTTGGACTATAAAGTTGAATGTTGAATTGATGTTTTTGAACTGTGGTATTGGAGAAGACTCTTGAGTATAGCAAATAGATGGGGAAACAGTAAGAGACTATTTTTTGGTCTCCAAAATCACTGCAGATGGTGACTGCAGCCATGAAATTAAAAGATGCATGCTCCTTGGAAGAAAAGCTATGACCATCATAGACAGTATATCAAAAAAACAGAGACATTACTTTACCAACAAAGGTCTATCTAGTCAAAGCTATGCTTTTTCCAGTAGTCACGTATGGATGTGAGAGTTGGACTATAAAGTTGAATGTTGAATTGATGTTTTTGAACTGTGGTATTGGAGAAGACTCTTGAGAGTCCCTTGGACTGCAAGCAGATCCAACCAGTCCATCCTAAAGGAAATCAGTCCTGAACATTCACTGGGAGGACTGATACTGAAGCTGAAACTCCAATACTTTGGCCACCTGATGTGAAGAACTGACTCATCTGAAAAGACCCTGATGCTGGGAAAGATTGAGGGCAGGAGGAGAAGGGGACGACAGAGGATGAGATGGCTGGATGGCATCACTGACTGCATGGACATGAGTTTGAGCAAGCTCTGGGAGTTGGTGATGGACAGAGAAGCCTGGCGTGCTACAGTCCATGGGGTCACAAAGAGTCGGACACCACTGAGCGACTGAACTGAACTGAACCAACAGCAACATGGATGGACCTAGACATTATCATGTTAAGTAAATTGAGTCAGGCAAAGACAAATATCATTTGTTATCACTGGTATGATGAATCTGCAAAAGATACAAAAGAACACATTTACAAAACAGAAATAAAGAAAAATGTGAGAAATAGACTCACGGACATAGAAAAAAACTTATGGTTACCAAAGGGGAAGGCAGATAAAGGGGTAAATTAGGAGTTAGGGATTAACAGACACACACAACTATATATAAAATAGATGAGTACAAAGGTTTGCCATATAGCACAGGGAACTATATTCAATGTCTACAACCTATAATGGAAAAGAATCTGAAATATAAATATTTGTGTGTATAACTAAGTCACTTTCCTGTACACCTGAAACAACATAACATTTTAAATCAACTATAAATCAATAAAAAGTTTAAAAACAAAAAGAATGGTGAATTCAAGTAAGACATTTTTGGCAAAGTGCTCTGGATAATTAGCTACACACATAGGTTTATAATGGAGGGCTCTTGTTCACCTTTTTTTCCCACATAGTAGGTCCTCTTTAAATATTTGAAGTCGATTTGCAGATTGAACAGTTACAGACTACTCCATGGACTAGGAGCAGTGGTTCTCAAACAAACATCTATGTATATGTTATCCAGAATCTGACTTTCATTGGTCAAGGGGGAAAATGAGAAAATTAAGGACATTATAATGAGTTTTTCATACATTTGAAATTATTCCACTTAAAGGACTGATCTTCATTCTAAGATGGCTCAGCAGTAAAGAATCCACATGCAACGCAAGAGACACGGGAGACTTGAGTTCGATCCTTGGGTTGGGGAGATCCTCTAGAGTAGGAAACAGCAACCCACTCCAGTGTTCTTGCCTGGGAAAATCTCATAGACAGTGGAGTATGACAGGCTACAGTCCATGAGGGTTGCAAAGAACTGGACACAACTGAGGGACTAAACAAGCACACATGTATTCCGAACTTCTTTTATTTGTCATTGTACTTGCCCATGAAATGTACATTCTATGAACCACTGCTGGAATGGGCTAGCAATATGAGAGCCTATAGCTGAAAACTGGCTGAGCTCACTGTATTCATATTGCGCAGGCCACAGAAAAGCTGCCAGCTTTAGGTTAATAACAGTCTGGCTGATCTAGCTGAAAATAACCCCAGATGGTGTCCAGTCTCTCCTGGCCTGGTAAATCTATTCCTTTCTCAAATCCTGACCATCACTAGGTGCTTCCATTTTAAATTATGGGTAACCTAGGACCAAACTCATCCTTTGCTTGAACCATGAGTGAGTGCTAGGTAAACCATGCTGAATCCCGTATGACAGAAGAATCCTCAAAGAATAAAAATAGAGGGAAACAAATATTCCCCTCTCTCTAAAAAAACAGTGATCACCACATAAAAAATGCATAGGCAGGTGGCACCATTTCGATTCAGTCAGACAATTTCACACTAGTGAAGAAAACATTTTGGCAAAGAAATAGTTTAATCAAGAGGTAAAACAAAAATTTCAATCTTAGCTAAGGCCATCTGTTAAAACCTACAGGAAAGTGCATTGGAAGGAAATCTCCCTATCCGTTGTGTTGTAGTGTTGTTGATACTCATTGGACCTCTTAACTTTAAGCTACAAAGAGAGCACCTATATCTGCAACACATCTTGAGGTGAACTGGCTGGGGTAATCTATTCTCTAAAGAAAGGAAGAGCACAAGAATCCTCCAAGGAGAAAATTCCTGGTGAGAACTCTGGCTAGGACTCCAGCCCACAAGGGTTGCAGATCCTTCAAGTGCTTAGGGTTCTATCCCTTTTGCATCATTGAGGAAAAAAGAATTACAAAGTTCTCTTTTTATAGAAGATATTTTCAGATTGAGACTTTAGATAACTCCAAGTTGTCCTCTTTCACACAGAAGACAAGATACATATAAAACTGTCAGTTTGATGAAGTCCTAGGGAAAAGTTAATACAATTTTATAACCTTATTTAAGTATCAACAACCATTCCTTATACCACCATCTTCCCCATAACCAATTATCTGTTCTAGCTAAATGGGAACCTTCACAGTGATTCTTTTGGCTAGTTTTTATACCATAAGGAAAGCAAGATTTCTGAATTTGACACACAGAAAATCTTGGTGCTAGGAATTCTGAAGAATTGAAAGCAGTGATCCTAAAGCAGAAGTCAGGGGCAAGCGCTTGTGTCAGTCTCCTCTTCCTGCATCTATGTTCTCCTACCTCTTACTACCCTCCCCCTAGTGCCTATGGTCTGAGGAGGCATCATTTGGTGTGATAAATAATGACTTTTGAGTAGTTCTTTGATGCTTCCAAAAGTATGTTCACTTTCCTGATATATTTCATCATCACAGAACAAACATACGCTGCAGATATTCTCACTATCTTGAACTTATTGATGAAGAAACTGGGTTCAGAAATGGCCCATAACACCAAGAATGTGGCAAAACTAGAACTCAGATACCAGTTTTCTTAACTTCATATCCCATGCATTTGGGGGTTTTTGCTGGTTTCTGATTGTTGTTGTTGTTGTTGTGCTGGGTCTTCATTCCACTGCAGGCTTCTCTCCCTGTGGGGTTCAGGCTCTAGAGTGCATGTGCTTCTGTAGTTGCAGTGCACGGCCTTAGTTGCCCCTCTGCATGTGGGATCTTAGTTCCCCACCCAGTGATAGATCCCATGTCCCTTGCATTGGCAGCCAGATTCTTAACCACTGGACCACCAGGGAAGACTTCTAGTGGATTGTAAGTGGCAACTCATTGTGATTTTGATTTGTACTCCTTTAATCACTGCAGATGGTGATTGCAGCCATGAAATTAAGACGCTTCCTCCTTGGAAGGAAACTTATGACCAACCTAGACAGCATATTCAAAAGCAGAAACATTACTTTGCCAACAAAGGTCTGTCTAGTCAAGGCTATGGTTTTTCCAGTGGTCATGTATGGATGTGAGAGTTGGACTAAAAAGAAAGCTGAGCACAGAACTGATGCTTTTGAACTGTGCTATTGGAAAAGACTCCTGAGAGTCCCTTGGACTGCAAGGAGATCCAACCAGTCCATCCTAAAGGAGATCAGTTCTGGGTGTTCATTGGAAGGACTGATGTTGAAACTGAAACTCCAATACTTTGGCCACCTGATACAAAGAGCTGACTCATTGGAAAAGACCCTGACAGTGGGAAAGATTGAAGGCAGGAGGAGAAGCAGATGACAGAGGATGAGATGGTTGGATGGCATCACTGACTCAATGGATATGGGTTTGAGTGCACTCGGGGAGTTGGTGATGGACAGGGAGGCCTGGCGTGCTGCAGTTGGGGTCTCAAAGAGTCGGACACGACTGAGCGACTGAACTGAACTGAATAACTAATGATGAGATCCTTTCACATGCTTATTAGCCATTCATATATCTTCTTTGGAGATATATCCTTTGTGCAAATGGCACCCACTCCAGTATTCTTGTTTGAAAAATCCAAGGGACAGAGGAGCCTGGTAGGCTACTGTCCATGGGGTGGCAGAGTCAAACATGACTGAGCAACTGGGCATGACTGAGCATGCTCGCATTGAGTTGTAAATGTTCTTTATTCTAGCTACAGGTATCTTAACAGACATATGACTTGCAAATATTTTCTCCTCTGTTGTTGTTGTCCTTTTCTTCTGATGGTGTCCTTTGCAGCACAAACATTTTTAATTTTGATGAATTCCAATTGATTATCTCTTTTATCACTTGTGCTTTGGGTATTATATCTAAGAAACCATCACCTAATAAAAAATCATGAAGATTTACTTTTGTTTCTATCCATGGGTTTTATAAATAATTTTGGCTTCTCCATTTAGATCTATGATTCACTAGGGTTTATGTTCTAAGTCTTGTCACACAAATAGCTTGGGAGTTTAGAAGGGGGCCATTTATGTTTTGGTAGGATTATGTGATACCATTCAGCTATGATACATTTGCTTTCTTCCAGCTCTGGTTAGAAAAGGTTTGGAAACTATAAAGGAACTAAACCTTTTTGTAATGATTCTTTAATAGAGTATCTGACTGCAAAAGCCATAGTACCTTGGGATTTGGGGAACAAGCTCAGTTATAATTTCATAACCCAGTTTTATTGATTCTTTGCTGCAGACCAGTTTTCTAACTAATTAAAATTTCATCTGTAATCTACTGCTCTTCAAAGAAAATTAGTTTTCCTTCTGTGTACACATGGAATGAAAAATCACTCTATACTCCAAAGCAGAACTTTACTTGGATTCTGAGAGTTAAGAGTGATATTTATTCTTTTCTTTTTCTCTAGAACTCTGTTGCTAACCAGGTGCCCATTCCTTTGAAGGTTCTTCTTTTGCTGGATTTTTGGTCTTGACGTCCCCATATACGACATTTGACACCTTCTGTAAAATTCAAGATTGCATACTCCTGAGGAGCATTTCACATCATCAGAATTCTGCCTTATTTTTGATATGTCTCGATGAATTTTTTTCTCTGAACTCTTGAGATCTGTTTTTCTCAAGCCTCATATGAATTTTATCTATACCCTGCAATCCCTTCATTGATAATAAAAATTTTGACAAGATGTAACTGCTTTTTCACAAGGTTTCTGCTGTATCATGTTAACAGGTTCCTTTTTGCTGGTCAGAATTCAAGCCAGGATAGCCTTCAGAGCCTCCAAGAGACAAAACTGGTGAGCAAAGGAAGTAAAAAATACATCCTATTCTCTTCAATTTCATAATATATGTCTTCATTTTGGTTTTGCAATTTACAGTAAGAAAACACTATCTATTCCTTCCATCTGGCTGGTAATTCCTTGGTCTTCTGCCACAATGATTTTCTACTCCTGTTTCTTTTGATTTTATGCTTACCAAATGTTTTTCATTGTTCTCTACCCTAAAAATCAATGTTATTCAACAATTATTTATTGAGAATCTACTGTATGCAAAGCACTATTTCCTGGGGGGTAAGGCTCCAAACAGATATATTACTTCCTTTTTGGCCAGATAATAATTGCATTTATTGTTTAGTGATTGTTTTAGCATCCTATAATAGCTTCAATAGCTCAAACTTAAAGGAGATATATTTTGGTTTATATTATTTTAACAGCTTTCATGATTATAACTCACTACACATTAATTTCAAATAAATACTTAGTCTATATTCATTTTTCTTCCTGAAAACATATTGCTTCAATCTACAAAAGACCCTTAGCTATAGTTGCTTGATCTGCAATCTAATTTGCACAAGTGTATCAAAAAGAAAATCATGTGATCCAAAACTTAATTTCTTTTCAGAAAGTCTAAGATTTGGGTTATGAACTCGCACTGTTGTAATTGATTTAGAATTATGACCCTGCTGTGGAAGCAGAGGGTGCCGTACTGCTTCACAATACTGTGATGGTGAAATCTTGCAGGGCAGAATCTAGATTATCCATAGGCCTGCTATTCTATTGGCTGTACTTCAAACGCTAAAACTCGATGGATTACTTCTCAACATACTCTAACTTTTCACCATTTCAACTCGGTCCTTCTCTTTTGAACAAGATATGTGTCACAATCTGCTCAAAGAAGAGAACTGAATATTGCTGTCGTTCAGTCTCTCAGTTGTGTCTGACTCTGTGACCCCATGGACTGCAATATGCCAGGCTCCCCTGTTCTTCATCGTCTCCCAGAGTGTGCTGAAACACATGTCCATTGAGTCAGTGATGCCATCCAACCATGTCATCCTTTGTCACCCCCTCTCTTCCTGCCTTCAATCTTTCCTAGTATCAGAGTCTTTTCCAATGAGTTGGCTCTTCGCATCAAGTGGCCAAAGTATTGGAGCTTCAGCTTTAGCATCAGTCCTTCCAATGAATACTCAGGGTTGATTTCCTTTAGAATTGACTGGTTCAAATATACTTTATTCTTTTCTTGCTAATCAGTTTTGTCTCTTATGAAGCTCAGAAATTCTGACCAAAAGGGGATAGAATATATACCATAAATATGGGCACAATTCATGAGCAATTGTTTTATTAAAAAAAAAAAACTTTAGGTATAAAATTATACTAAAACTTTAAATATGATCAAGACTTTCTTGAAAATGTGAATGCATATATGTCATATATATGTATAACATAAATATTTATGTTTAATATATAAAGAATACATATTTTTATAGCATCATTTCTGTGACACTTCTGCCCAAAATTTGTTACCTGAATCTAATCATGAAGAAACATCAGAGAAACCCAAATCAAGAAATACTCTACAGAGTAATTGACCCATAGCTTCCAAAAGTGTCAAGGTCAAGAGAGTCAAGGAGAAACTGAGGAATACTGTTCTGTCTTAAAGGCTGCAACGAAATGTAACACACAGTCTTGAATTGGATTCCACAGCTATAAAGAACATTAGTGGGATGATAGGTAAACTTAATTCTAATTTTCAGAAGCAAAAGTTTCTGAGAATTGGGTGAAAGTAATGTGCCAGTGTTAATTTCTTAATTTTGATGGATATATTGTAGTTCTGTAAGAGAATAACCATGTTGTAGGACTTGTATTTTATTTGTGAGTAGTGGGCATCATGTTGACAATTCAAGCCCAAATGAGAGGTATTAGTTATTTGTATTACTCTTGCCCAAAAAAGTAACATCTGATGTTGAATAAGTGATTCATGACAGTCACACTATTATTGATTAATGACATCTATTACCAGTACAAGATATTAATACCCATGCAATGTATTTCTGATCCTAGCCTGTGGACATCATGACATTGAACAGTCTCTAGCACCACAAAACTGACTCTGTTGATAGCCTACCCAACTGTCATTTTTTCCTTCCATTCTTTCTTGCTGGTAGAACCCCAGTTTCATTGAGATATGAACATCAGGGTCCTTTCTACCTCCAGGAAGTGGGTTTTTCTTAATCTAAGCCATTCAAGGTTTAGACATGAGCATATAATATATAATTCTGTCTAATAATAATGACACATGAAAGGGAGTCTGCTGGGTGGGGTTAGCAGCACTTCAGAGAAAGATCTTCCTTACAAATAACAAAAGACCCACAGAATGAAATACCTCTTCTTTTATTTGATGAGGTCATGTCTGTAATACCTAGAATTAGAGCAGTTGTCATGCAACCATGAGGAGATAAGCCTAAGGACAAAGCCAATTCAGTACAAATGACAGAGCAGAAAGAAAAAAAAAATCTATGTCCTTAATAATGCCACTGAGTACTAAATTAAGCAACCTCTAATTACCCTATCCCCTTGCCTGTTATGTGAGATAATAGTTTTTTGCTTATTTTTTATATGTATTTGATATGTAATTATTTATTTTTATATTGACATAGCATATATAATATATATATTACATCTTTGGTAATGTCTTTGATTTAAAATCATAGTTATAGATTTGGAAATGGCCTTAGAAGTAATCTATATTCTAGTCCAGCCCTTTCATCTATTATAAGGAACAGCTTAGACAAGTGAGGCATTTTGCCCAGGGTCAAAGTTAGTAGCTGGTGAGATTCTAGAATCCAAGTCTTTGGATTCCGTTCTGTGTACACATGCTGTCTACTCTTCTAAGAAATGAAGATAGTTCAAAATCTTTTCAGGGAGGGACATTGGGTATCAAATTTCCTGACAGGGAGTGACCAATTTTCATACAGTAAAAGATTAACTCAATCGTTTTATTACAGACTTCTGCAGGGACAGTTTCCACACCAAAAACAGTATTCTGCCCAGATTCAAAGAACTGCTGTAGGCTCTTTGCAAGAAACACTGGCTTTTGTGGAATTTAAGTAAATATGTGGTGCCATTTTTCTGTTAAGCATCCACAGTTATTTAGAGAGTCACTTTAAGACATTTAGGCATTATTTCATATAGAAAACTTTATAGAAAGAAAGAAATTTTCATCTCTTGGGAAGTGACTTCTGGAAATAAAAATATGTAAGCATTTACTTCTCTTTCTTTATGACTTTCACACCAAGGAGGCCAGATGAGAAAAACAACAAACAACAATAAAGCATTATTTAGAGTAAAAGCAGCGCTGTTGGGAATTATATATTGTATGGCTATAACAGTCTGCTTCCTTGCTTGAATTTGAATAGTGTTACCAGTTTAACCACCTTGAATTTTGCACTTTTCTACAGGTTTTTATATCTTCATAAATACAGCATTGTGGTTTGCAAAGATAAGGGCATTCTCTGGACATTTTGTTTCTCAAATACAAGAAAAAAAAAAGATGATGCACATTTTTATGTTACTACCCTCCATAAATAGAAATACCATTATCTTTTTGCTAAGTGCATTGCAGATTAATCACTCTCAATTTAAGTAGTCCCAAATTGAAAATAGTAGTTTTTTTAAAATTTAATAGAAATTGTATCCATTTGGTATTGTTGGTTTAACAGTTCAATTTGCAAACAAAAGAGCAATTATAATCATTCATCTCCACAAAAAAATAAAAGATTTATAGAATGTTTTCTTTCATGAAAACAGCACCACCATCTGGAATCCTGCAGTCTGTGCAGTGAAAGAATTAAATTACAAGATTCTGTTTTGTTTTAGCTGGTAGAAAAGTAATTTATTGAGAGGTTTTACTGGTAAAAATAATACAAAAAATTGCAGGTTAGAAATAGCTGTATTCCACCCCGCCCCAGGGGATCCATGTTGTTTATGTCCTACAGAAACCAGTGGATTTTAATGGGGCTCTCACATGATTTCTTCTTTAGCTGTTATTTAAAAATTAACATTTCAATAGGAATTAATTTTATACATCCTTCTGACTATGCATTCTCTCCACAATAAGAAAACACACATTTTTTAAAAAATTCAACCTAAGGTTAAAGAAGTCTGATGTTCCAGTTTCTTTTCTTTTTTTTTTTTTTTTTTTGAGTAGAGGTTAACTGGGGCAAATGACCAAAAAACAAAAAACAAAAAAAATGGAACCAATCCTCAAAAATGGAAAAACTTGTAAAATATATTTTACAGAATTGTAAAACTGTACAGAATTGTTCTTATAATTATTACATGAATTTGATGGACCATTAAAGCATGCCATTTTAGGTATACACATGTGGATCAAATATATCTATTTAACAGTTTTCCTCAACACTATATAAAATTAAGCAAATTTTAAGTTCTTCAAAAATGAAAAATACTATATAATATTTGTTAAAATCCTTGTTGTTCTTATGAATGGAACAAAGCAGTTGATTCAAGAGTCAAAAATATCATTCAACACTCTAAACAATCATTTTCTTGTATCGTTGTATGAGAATGTTTTGATCAATGGCTTAATTGACATTGTTTTTTTTTTTTTCCATAAACCAGCCTTAAACCAAGCCAAGCACTCCAATGTTCCATTCTGTTGCCAAAGTCAGTCTCATCCTGCACTGAGCCATGTGCATCCTCTAAAGTGGAGCCAAGAACAATTGTGCTTCCTGGAAAACAAAGGTAAAGATTCTCCAGCTATGTCAAACGAACATCACAGATAAACATGTTTTTATATCTATTCCCAATCTCGCTTGCATTTCAGTTCTCTACTCGGTAACTATGTTACCAGTCAGTTCATTTCACACTTTCCTTCTTTACCACTGTTATTCTAAGGACACTGAACCGAGTACTAAACAGTTACTGAACACTTACAGTGTACCAACCCTGCTCTAAGCATTTCATATGTATTCATTCATTCTCATTACAATCCTATGTAGTAGGCACTACTACTTCCCCCACTTCTGAAGATGACAAAGCTGAAGCTCCGAGAAGTTGTGACTTTGTGATTTACCCAAAGTCACACAACTAAGAAGCAGACTACAGATTTCAACACAGGAAGCCTGGTTTCCAGTGCCCTGATGTTATGCACTTGAATGCTGCTTCTCAACCCGTGTATGATCCCATCAGCAGTCTTTGACCATCACTCAGCATTTTATTTATTTAAATCCAAGCTTGCCTTATTTGGAGTAAATTCCAAATCAATTTGTATGACTTTTTCCATACTTAATAGTATTTTTTGTCTACACATGTTTAAATTGCTCTCTTCAAAAGTCACTCATATTCAATAACTCTTTGAAGTCAATTATGTAATTTCTAAAATATTATCTAACTTTTAAAAATCTATGGCTCAATTAGCATCATCTGTCAAAACAAATGATGCACATACACTTTGAACAATTCCTCAGCTATAAGTTTATCTTACATATATTCTCCCATATGTCCTTAAAGACAAATGTATAAATATGCTCACTTCATCACTGTAAATGCAAAAGGCTGGAAACAATCTACATGCCCCTGCATAGGGGACTGATTAAGTATAAATTATGTCCCATCCTTGCAATGGGATACAATATAGTCATTAAATGAATGAGTTAGATTTATATATATTCATATGGAACTAGGTTCAAGGTGACATGAATTTCAAGAAAGTTGCAGAAGGGATATTTAGAATATTTCAATTTATGTAAAATAAGATATTTATATTAATATATACCTATATGTAAATAGAAAATTTAAGTAAATGCCTCTGGAAGGAGTTTGTAGGAACAGACATATCTCAGTATTCACGCTTGTACTCTATAAATGTTTACTATGTTCATCTATTATTTTTAAATTAAAACAAACTAATGATAGAGAAATGTAGACTCAGTGTTTCTATGAGCAAAGCACTGCATCTGGAGCAAATATGCTTAATTCCCTGTCCTGCCACCAAGGAAATTGGCATTTGTTATGGAAAAGGACCATGTGTACACACGGTCTTCTTGCCAAGCAGGAATTTAGTGCTGTAAACACACAGATTTCAAGTAAAAGGAAGGAAAGCGCATCTCACTGGGTGAATAGAGAAGGTATCAGAGTAAGCAGCATTAGAACTGGACCCTGGGGTGTTTTGCTGGGGCAGTATAGGGCTTAGAAGAGTGAATTCTGGACCAAAACTCCCCTAGAATTCAATCTGGCTCCAGCAATGATATGCCACATGATTCTGGGCAAGTTATTCATCTTCTCTGTCTTTAATTTCCTTATTAATAAATTAGAGATAATAACAGTGTTTGTCGCATAGTGTGGTGATAAGGTTGAAATGAGTTCTTATACACAGAGCATAGGAGTACAAAGCACTATTCAAGTATTTGCTATTACTATTTATTTAAACAGGAAAAAAGGTAAATTATTTTCAAAAGGAAGTACGAGAATCAATTAAAATAGGAAGAAATTAAGCTCAAACCCTCTTTCAAACCTCATGCAAAAATAATTGGCAAGTGAATTAAAGATTTAAATATTTTTTTTAAATGACAAAAGTATAATAGGAAACATAGATGCATTTCTGTCTTAGTCATGAAAGACAACTTTCTAAATATGATCCTCAAAGTCAATACCCCAAAAAATTATAGACTGAACATGCTAAAAAATAAAAAACTTCTTTAACACACACACATACACACAAACTGTTGCAATTAAAGTTCAAAGAAAAACAATGATGAAATATTTGACCTTACTAAGGATCAAAGAAATGTAAATGAACAATAATGATCAATGCTCATCGACCCTGCAGATAAATGTGGCAAAACAGGCACTTATCTATAGAATCGACCAGAGTAGAAGTTGGAAAATATTTTCTGGAAAAAAATTTTGGCACTATGTTTCCAAAACTATAAAATGCACATACCCTCTGGCCTAGCAATTCCACAGTTAGGAATTTATCCTAGGAAAATAATCAGATATGTTCAGAATGCATGCATGCATGCTAAGTCACTTCAGTAGTGTCCAACTGTGTGCGATGTTATGGACTGTAGCCTGCCAGGCTCCTCTGTCCGTGGGATTTTCCAGGGAAGAATACTGGAGTGGGTTGCCATGCCCTCCTCCAGGGGATCTTCCCAACCCAGGTATTGAACCCTCGGTTTTCACATCTCCTGCACTGGCAGGCAGGTTCTTTACCACTAGCACCACCTGGGAAACCAATGTTCAGAACCCAAGAAAGCAATCTCAAGACACATTTTTATACCAGTGAAAAATTAGAAGCAACTTAAAATTTTCATCAATAGGGAATTGGTTCAATAACTTATGATACATCCAGATAAAAAAGACTATAAAATTATTTATTAATATGGAAAATGACCAGATTCATTTAGATGAAAAAGTCAAGTTCAAAGTAGTATGATTAATATGATCTTTTTCTTGTAGAAAATATTTTTGTGCATGGACACAGAAAAATGTCTGAAAAAAAACATGCATTGCTAAAATGCTAAGTGTATTAATTACTAGATGATAAGTTTCCAGTTGATTTTCATTTTCTTCTTTAAAAATCTCTTCATTACTATAAAGCAATTATCCTTCAATTAAAAAGGAAATAAATTTTTAAAAATCTCTTCATTGGAAGTATTTTCTTACAATAACTAGGTATTAGGTTTATAGCAATTTTTTAAACAATACTTCCTATTAGGGAAATCCAAATAGAAGTAGATGTTGAAAAATGAATATGACATACCTATTCCCAACTGCTAATTTTAGGTCTGTCACCAATGTTTGTGTGTGTTTGATGGGCAGAGGAGTGAATGCAGACTAGGGGGTAAATATTTTTATTATGAATGTAAATACTTCATCTGATGGTTAATCACTCAAAGCTGATATAAATATACCAGTCCTGTGGGGGTTTTTTCCCCCCACTAAGGTTCAGCAGACGAGGGTGTATACAGAGTAAAGCAAGTCAGAAAGAAAAACACCAATACGGGATATTAACACAAATATGGAATTTAGAAAGAAGGTAACAATGACTCTGTATGCAAGACAGCAAAAGAGATACAGATATAAAGAACAGACTTTTGGACTCTGAGAGAAGGTGAGGGTTGGATGATTTGAGAGAATAGCACTGAAACATGTATATTACCATATGTGAAATAGATCACCAGTCCAGGTTCGATGCATGAGACAGGGTGCTCAGGGTCCGTGCACTGGGATGACCCTGAGGGCTGGGATGGGGAGGGAGGTGGGAGGGGGGTTCAGGATGGGGGACACATGTGCACCCATGGCTGATTCATGTCAATGTATGGCAGAAACCACCACAATATAGTCAAGTAATCAGCCTCCAATTAAAATAAATTAATTAATTTTAAAAAATTAAAAAGTTTTTTAAAAAAGAAATTCAAAAGAGTAGACAATCATATTTGCTTTCTCTGAACAAATAAATTTAAGATGATCTCCAAAAAAAAAAAAGAGAGAGAGAGTTTATAATTTCCTTAATCACTCAATTTTTAAAAAGTTTTTGACTAGAATAATGATATTTTTAAACAGCACTATAAATAGGCTGGTGAACTACACCAGAGGAGGTAAATTTTTCCTTTAAATTTAGCCCCTCCACTCAACAAGCCCTGACTTTGTGCCAAGCACAGAAGATACTAAGTACATAAACATAGTCTCTCTCCTTATAAGGATTACTTTCTAGCAAAATGCAGACAGACAAGTAAACATGTAACACAGTTAACTCTGATAGATGCTCAAGTAAGAGTAACAAGCATAGAGGTAAGTCTACTGGGGAGTGAGTGATGAAAGCTTCGTAATGGAGGAACACTTGAGCTGGCTTGGAAGAGACAAAAATGGGGAAGGAGCTCTTGAAATTAAAGATCTGGATTTAGATCAAACTCCACCAACCAGGTGCCTCTGTCCATGGGATTTCCCAGGCAAGAATACCCAAGCAGGTTACAATTTCCTTCTCCATGAGATCTTCTCTACCCAGGGATTGAAACCCCATTTCCTGCATTGACAGGCAGATTCTTCACCACTGAGCTACCAAGGAAGCCCATATGTGGTATATATAGATATAGATATGTGTGTATATGTGTGTAGGAGGTAATAATAGTATCTAACTCAGGGATTGTTATGAGGATTGAATGGCTAATGCAAGTAAAGAGTTCAGAGTAGTTCTTAGCACAGGGTAAGTGATCAGTGCTGTGCTGTGCTTGGTCGTGCAGTCCTGTCCAACTCTTTGCAATCCCATGAACTGTAGCCTACCAGGCTCCTCGGTCCATGGGGATTCTCCAGGCAAGAATGCTGGAGTGGGTTGCCATGCCCTCCTCCAGGGGATCTTCCCAGCCCAGGCATCCAACCCAGGTCTCCTGCATTGCAGGCGGATTCTTTACTGTCTGAGCCAGGAGGGAAGCAGTCAGTAAGTATGGTAAGCAGTCATTGATGGAATTCAGGACACTCTACCCCAATAAATGATACCTATTGAATATTTCAAGCTGAAGAAGTCTGAGAAAATAGCAGAAACAAGAATATCCCTCTAAACTTCCCTGCCCTGTCCTTCTCTCCTGAAATAAAATCATAGCACCTTCATGTCAGAGGTGCCCTCCCTACATCACTTTCTCTTATTAATCTGCTGGTGCCAGTTCAATTTTCAGATCCAGCCAAGGACCATGAGAGAGTTGAGGAAAACCTTTTCCTCCCCTTCCACTGTTCTTCTACAGAGTTTTCTTGTTTCCTGGTTTTCTTTTTTTTTGTTTGTTTCAAATGAACCTAAAATAATTCTGTCCACAAAATTCTTAGCATTCCTATTCATATATGCATAGGGTATGTATCTGGAAGAGATTACAGCTTGTAAGCATAGTTTCCTCTATAGAAGAAAGTAATTTGGAACTTCATACAACTGAATTTCTAACTTGTGCATATATTACTTAAAAAATAATAAAAATCTCTTTTGAGTTTTCTTTTAACATCTTAGTATTCTCATTCAAACTGCATTCATATATACTGTAGCCTGGTTTTGTGTCTTTATTATAAGAATCTGGGTGCTATTGAGCTGGTGGCTCAGAGGTTAAAGCGTCTGCCTGGAATGCGGGAGACCCAGGTTTGATCCCTGGGTCGGGAAGATTCCCTGGAGAAGGAAATGGCAACCCACACCATTCTCCAGTACTCTTGCCTGGAGAATCCCATGGAGGGAGGAGCCTGGTAGGCTACAGTCCATGAGGCCGCAAAGAGTCAGACACGACTGAGCAACTTCAGAGAACAGTGTGTCTGGGGAATGGAAAACTTCATGAGAGAGAAATATCTAGACCTTGAAGGAAGAATGGCTGTTTTCCTGATGAAGGGGAGTGGTGAGGGCACCCCAGAGTTCAGGAATGGTCTTGCCTGAACACAAAGATGTGAACAAGCATCGCATATGAACAGCAGAACCCCAGATGCTGGGAATGGGGCTAGGTGAGGTAGGTGAAGTCGCTCAGTCGTGTCTGACTCTTTGCGACCCCGTGGACTGTAGCCCACCAGGCTCCTCAGTCCATGGGATTTTCCAGGCAAGAGTACTGGAGTGGGTTGCCATTTCCTTCTCCAGAGGATCTTCCCAACCCAGGGATCGAACCTGGGTCTCCCACACTGCAGGCAGATGCTTTAACCTCTGAGCCAACAAGGAAGCCTTGGGAATGGGGCTAGAAGGGAGAAATACTGGAATCTCTGTGAAGACAAGGACCCTTCCCCTCACATTAAGCACTCTATCCCCAATTCCAGAGCAGTGCCTGTAAGAGCTCCAAAAAGTATTTACTGAATGAGTGAATGAATAAACAAATGAAAAGAACACCCAAAACAACTGCAAATATTTTCAATAAGAAATAAAAATAGCTTTTTGTTTCAAATGAACCTAAAATAATTCTGTCCACAAAATTCTTAGCATTCCTATTCATATATGCATAGGGTATGTATCTGGAAGAGATTACAACTTGTAAGCATAGTTTCCTCTATAGAAGAAAGTAATTTGGAACTTCATACAACTGAATTTCTAACTTGTGCATATATTACTTAAAAAATAATAAAAATCTCTTTTGAGTTTTCTTTTAACATCTTAGTATTCTCATTCAAACTGCATTCATATATACTGTAGCCTGGTTTTGTGTCTTTATTATAAGAATCTGGGTGCTATTGAGCTGGTGGCTCAGAGGTTAAAGCGTCTGCCTGGAATGCGGGAGACCCAGGTTTGATCCCTGGGTCGGGAAGATTCCCTGGAGAAGGAAATGGCAACCCACACCATTCTCCAGTACTCTTGCCTGGAGAATCCCATGGAGGGAGGAGCCTGGTAGGCTACAGTCCATGAGGCCGCAAAGAGTCAGACACGACTGAGCAACTTCAGAGAACAGTGTGTCTGGGGAATGGAAAACTTCATGAGAGAGAAATATCTAGACCTTGAAGGAAGAATGGCTGTTTTCCTGATGAAGGGGAGTGGTGAGGGCACCCCAGAGTTCAGGAATGGTCTTGCCTGAACACAAAGATGTGAACAAGCATCGCATATGAACAGCAGAACCCCAGATGCTGGGAATGGGGCTAGGTGAGGTAGGTGAAGTCGCTCAGTCGTGTCTGACTCTTTGCGACCCCGTGGACTGTAGCCCACCAGGCTCCTCAGTCCATGGGATTTTCCAGGCAAGAGTACTGGAGTGGGTTGCCATTTCCTTCTCCAGAGGATCTTCCCAACCCAGGGATCGAACCTGGGTCTCCACACTGCAGGCAGATGCTTTAACCTCTGAGCCAACAAGGAAGCCTTGGGAATGGGGCTAGAAGGGAGAAATACTGGAATCTCTGTGAAGACAAGGACCCTTCCCCTCACATTAAGCACTCTATCCCCAATTCCAGAGCAGTGCCTGTAAGAGCTCCAAAAAGTATTTACTGAATGAGTGAATGAATAAACAAATGAAAAGAACAACCAAAACAACTGCAAATATTTTCAATAAGAAATAAAAATAGCTTTCTCAGTTTGGACTCCAGGCCCCTGTCACTACCGTGCTCTGGGAGATCATTGGTCAGGTTGAGCCCAATCTGCATTGTATTGGAGCGGAGGAACTGGAGGCACCGTGTGTTGCGCACCTGGCATTGTTCATTCCCTATGTCAGTTGGGACAGAGAGAATAGCCCAGACCCTGGAACAAACTAGGTGCTAATGATCAGTACAAGCTCTACTCTGCAAATGTAGATTACAGCAAACTGAAGAAAGAAGGTCCAGACTTCTAAATGAAATATTTCACTATAAAGCAGCTTAGAATGAAGGTCTTCCAGAAGCCATCTGCACAATTTTCCACTTAACCAAGAATTATTTCCCCTCTAAATGCATGAAATCATGTTGGTATATTGTGTTAGGGTTTACACCGATGAATAAATAGTCTGAAGCTTGATATGTGTCATTATTTAATGCTGAAATGCTACTCTGAACTTCATAACTTGGGATATGGGAAATAAACTGTTGGAATGTAAGGGAAAAAAGAATAAAAATAAATGATGATTTTGAGTATTTAAAGAACAATTAATAATAGCATGAGAAATATAAAAAAGATCACCGAGAAGTCCGTTTTAACACTAGTGACAAATATGTGGTGAATACCTACTGAATCAAAAAGTGCATTTAATGTCGGTCTGAGAGCATTAGGAAAACTTTTTTCTGGGAGACACACCCCCACCAAGTTCATACTTGAAAACCAATACTTGAAAATGCATTATTAAAATGGTGTAACCACAATAATTGAGGGACTGGGAAAGCAAAAGTAAGGGACTTTAACAATAGTCAAAGATGAAAACTTGAATAGAGATTTGTGGAGCAGCTACTTAATGGTACCTCGTCACGGTTGCCAGGACAGAGATAGGGGTAAGTCAATGACACGAAGAGGCTGTTGAGTTTGGTGGCAGCCGCTCTGGCGTGGATTCAGGACACCTGGACTCCAGACCCAGCTCTCACACTCACCCAGCAGCCCCTGTTCCCAGCTCCTCCATCTGTAAATGATCCCTAAGTCCCCAGCCAGCTCTGATACTCTGTGGTTCCAAATCATGAAGAGAAAGGAAAGAAGTTCTGCAGGTTGGAGATTTAAGGATACAACATCATTCATTGGCTGTTGCAGTCATTTTAGGAACAAGCTATCCATTTAGTCAACAAATGTTTATCTGTCTCATGTACTGTCCAATGGTAAAAAATTGATGTAGCATAACCCCCGCTCTCAAGAAGCTTACAAGTTAGTAGAATAGAGGATAATAAATATTTAAAAATAGAAATTGAATATAGTGTGGCAAGCACCGTGTGTGTGTTTGTGTGTGTGTGTTAGTTGCTCAGTTGTGTCTGACTCTTTGCAACCCTTTGGACTGTAGATTGCCAAGCTCCTCTGTCCATGGGCTTCTCCAGGCAAGAATGATAGAGTGGGTAACCATTCCCTTCTCCAGGGAATCTTCCTGACCCAGGGATGGAGCCCAAGTCTCCTGCATTACAAGCAAATTGCTTACTGTTTGAGGCAGCACCATAGAAGAAATACAAACGAAATGTTACTGAGCATCTAAGAGCAGTTGGGTGAGACTTCCCAGCTAATGAAGAGTGCAGTTTGAAGGTGAGGGCACTGCAGAAAAGTGGGCCAATGCAACTACCCTGCCAGCCTTTCTGGAGCCATGTCCACTCAGTTTACACAAGCCAGTTTACAGCACTGGCTTGTGGAGCTAAGCTTATTCCCAGCGCTACAGTTGCCTTCAGTGTAAACAGTGCCCAACTAACAAACAGGTGAACTCCAGGACGCATTTGCTAGTTAAGTGTTGGGGACTCAGATTGCGCACATCATTCTTTATTGGTGATGAGGTCCTCAGATCAGCCCATAAAGGACAACTTAAGCCATAACATAACTGAGATATAGTATTGAGACTATTAGGCATCATTTGGAATTTCCTGGTGGCTCAGGTGGTAAAGAATTTGCATGTAATCCTGGAGAGCCAGGTTCAATCCCCCGGAGAAGGGAATGGCTACCAAATCCAGTATTCTTGCCTGGAAACTTCCCTGGACAGAGGATCCTGGAGGGCTATAGTCCCTGGGATCACAAAAGAATTGGACATGACTGAATGACTAACACTTTCACTTTCAGACATAATTTAACCCCTTACATTCTGCATTACCCAAAGTGCAATTCTGAATTTCAGAAACAAGAATACATAATTTCAGAACACAACAGACTTCTCCAAAAGCAGATCCTGAGGAAATTGTTCCGCTTATCTGTGGCTGGGTGACAAAGAACCTCACCCCTAAAACGGTGACTCAAACCAACAATCATTGTTATATCATGATTTGGTGGGCTTGAACAGATTTGAAAGAGAAACTTTCTCTACTTACAATGTTCCTACTTGAAAACTTTTAATTAAAAATGAGATTTTTTAAAAATTAGATGAGCCCTAATAATTGAGATGAGATGGAAAAGCAGTATTTTTAATACTGCTTTTGGGTGATTCTTCTGTCTCTTCTAGTGGAGGAAGAAGCACTTCCACTTTTTCTAATGGAAGTCACTCCGTGGTTAGCTGACAGATGGTGGATTTGGAGGAGACAAGTTGGTTCATTCACATGTCTGGCTCCTTGGCAGGGCTGTCTGGAAGGCTGGACTCAGCCAGGACTGCCCTCCAGAGCACCTACAGGCTGCCTCTCCCCTCTCCAGCAAGGTGACCACAGGCAGTGGGACTTCTCACATGGAAGATCAGGCCTCCAAGAAGCACAAGAAGTCTTAGCCTGAGAAGTGACACAGCACATTTAGACACTTTTATACTCTAGCCTGTTGTTGAGGAGTCACAGATCTCCCCAGATTTAGGGGAGGGACTCTAGATGCTGCCTCTTAATGGCAAGTGGACCAAATAATTTGAGGCCTTGTTTTAAAACTGCCAAAGGGATGGATTCACTGGAGGATATAGAGGCACATACCCCACAGCACAGGGATGGCACTGGGAAAGAAAGGTAACAAAAGCAAAGATTCGATCCAGGCTTGACGAGTTCTTCCTGTTTTGGGAATAGATGTTTCATTAATATTCATACCAAACCTTGAGTGCGCTAAGCCCCGGCTCAGTTCATAAAGGAGCTCCCTGTGAGGTCATTTGGGAGCCCTTAGGCGTTCCCAAGGAAGGTCTTGCACGCGCTTAAGAATCAGTCCGTGTCACCATTTACATTGGTGTCCCTGACACCACTCCATGCACTATTTTTGAGGGGCCTTAGAAAATGTTCAAAGGTGCAGAACTCCTTAGAGATACCACAGAAAATGTCCATTGCAGTTTATCACTATATCTGCCGGCTACTGGCAATCTAAACCATAGAGCGCTGCTGGCCTCAGCCAACCCAAGCTCTGCATGGTCCCTACTGAGAAGCAGATTGCTGATGCTTTATTGCATTGACTACTGATTCAGCCATCCTCACCACGCTGTAATGTCTCTGCAATCTCTTGTGAAATGAAGACGATGCATTTTATTCTCTATTGGAGATTATTTAGAGCAGGGGTCCCCAGCCCCCCAGGGCCACGAATTGGTACCAGTTTGTGGCCTGTTAGGAACTGGGCCACACAGCAGGAGGTGAGCAGCGGGCAAGAGAGCAAAGCTTTATCTATCACTCGCATTACTGCCTGAACCATCCTCGCCTCCACTCCCATTCATAGAAAAATTGTCTTCCATGAAACTGGTCTCTGGTGTCAAAAATGTTGGAGACCGCTGATTTAGAGTCCTGCCATAGATAGTTGCTTAAACTTCAAAACAGGAGAAAATTTTAACTCACACACAGAAATACAGGAGGCTAGAAGACAGAAGGAGTTCAGAGGTAAGGCCACAGTACGTAGGAAGCACAAACTTGCCCCCAGCCCCTGCTCAGTCCTTTGCTAAGTTTGGCTCAGCATACCAGAGTCCACCTTCCCGTAATGCAGCTTCTCTCCTGTCCCTGACACATTTCAAATGTGACAAACAATCTCACACCAGGTATGCTTGAATATGCCCATATTCAATTCTAAACACATTTCCAAGTTCTCCACCTGTTATGTGGAAAGAGTATGATCTTAAGAAAGAGACATGGCTTTGTTGCACATTTCAATGTAGCCAAGCCTCAATTTCAGCCCAGTGAGGATGGCTACTCTACCCCTAATTATAATCCTTTACTTATCTGCCCCCACATTTAGACTCTGAGCTGCCATCAGGGAGGATACTAAGCCA
This sequence comes from Aepyceros melampus, assembly GCA_006408695.1. Taxonomy (NCBI): domain Eukaryota; kingdom Metazoa; phylum Chordata; class Mammalia; order Artiodactyla; family Bovidae; genus Aepyceros; species Aepyceros melampus. The sequence goes on from SJXQ01002011.1 coordinate 57,337, forward strand.
AGTCTGTAGGTCACCAGTTCAACCTTATATCCCAGTGGCCAGCATGCCCCCAGGCACATGAAAGGGTATCCACAAAATATTTGTGGAAAAACTGACAAAAGGGAATTCAAAACAAAGCCACAGGTCTATAAAGTAACCACAGAGTCTCAGTTATGTAAATAACTGTCAACAATCTGTCTTCAATAACAATAATCATTTACTATTTCCCTAATAAAACAACAATGTATCTTAATAAGCATGCAATAAAAGATGGCACTATCAGCTGCAACTCCAAACATAACCTCATCAAAGTGTAGGATTTCAATAGTCTGTTCATCTATGTATCATCTGTGAAATGTCATTGTTTCATATATATAATCAGAGCCCTTTCTGTAGAATGGTTTTAATTTGAAGTGAAAAAGATAGAGAAACTAATGAAGAGCTTTTGAAAAGAGTTGTTCAAGGTCTCAACGGGAAGGAAATCAGGGTGTGAAGAAGCATCTATGATTTTTTACTATAAATGAACAATGTGCAAATTTATGCAGATTCTATGCCAACCAGAGCCTGCAATTCCCAATAAATAGCCTACGTTCCCAGGAAGCAGTAATTCTTTTCTACAGGACTGTTGTAGCAAAATAACAACAAAGGAATATTAATCTTTCCAATATTATGATCAATATGATACTTTTTCAGTGGGATGAGGGGAATGAGATAGTCCCTAAAATGAAATCCATCAAGTGGACAAAAGAAAAAATGCATTAATTTTCCTAAGCAATGTTGCTGGCTTGAGTTTGTGAACAGCACGGGCAGTTCACACCGGAGCCGAGGTGCCCTGGTACTGTTGTTCATCTGGGGCCACGTGCACAGGACAGCAAGCCTCCTCACGTGGTGTACCAGTGCACACCCAGGCACAGAGATAGAGTGCAGCGGTGACTACCCTGTCCCCGGCCTTCCACTCGGCTTGTTCACAATGGTGCCACTTGGTACCAGCTCTGAGGCCCTGCAGCACTGAGAAGGGACAACCTCATTTCCCGTGGATGAGAAAATGGTCTGCAGATGTCCACAGGCAAGTCACCACCAACCTAGACTGAATTTTGACGTGATCTAGTGATCCCCCACGGACACAACTAAGCGACTTCACTTTCACTTTTCACTTTCCTGCATTGGAGAAGGAAATGGCAACCCACTCCAGTACTCTTGCCTGGAGAATCCCAGGGACGGGAGAGCCTGGTGGGCTGCTGTCTATGGGGTCGCACAGAGTCAGACACGACTGAAGCGACTTAGCAGTAGCAGCAGCAGTGATCCCCCAAATCAGTCTTTCAAAAGATGCATGCTGCTTAGATAACAGACATTCTGCAAAGGCCATGCTTGTTAGATGAGCCCAATGTAAAGACTTTCCATTTGCTGTTTGACCTGATTAGACCTAAAAGGAAAAGCCAGGAGACATACAAAAGCCTATAATTACCTTAGGTCCCCAAGAGAAAATACAGTGCTCAATACAAGGGATAATGTACCATATGTGCAATTATTTAAAAAATATCTGGATTGTGCATTCTTTTGAACATTTCCACATGAAACTGGCAATGTAGACAAAATTTTAGTGTGCTGTGATATGACAGAGAAAGAGAGACTGTCTGCTCTGCAAGACAGCTGGATTAACAACTCAGAACTGATGTCAATTTTTTAAGCTAGCTAGTCAATTCAGTTACACAGTAAGTCATTTAAATAAATGCTCAGTCTGTTTCTCTCCTTTTCAATGAATTAACTAGTTGCTTGGAGGAAATGCTCAAAGGGGTTTGATATTTTGACGTTGGTAAGTATAAGACAAGACACTTTGTCAACAACTTAAAAAAGGTAAGCTGCTGCTGCTGCTGAGTCACTTCTGTCATGTCCGACCCTGTGCAACCCCACAGACAGCAGCCCACCAGGCTCCCCTGTCCCTGGGATTCTCCAGGCAAGAACACTGGAGTGGGTTGCCATTTCCTTCTCCAATGCAGAAAAGTGAAAAGTGAAAGTGAAGTTGTTCAGTCGTGTCCAACTCTTAGCGACCCTATGGACTGCAGCCTACGAGGCCCTTCCGTCCATGGGATTTTCCAGGCAAGAGTACTGGAGTGGGGTGCCACTGCCTTCTCCAAAAAACAGGCAAGAGGAAAATCAAAACTGCCTAGCATATACTTTAGATGCTTCTGTCAGTAAAAATACAGTACCACCAGCACCATTCTTTCAATAGAAAGGTTTAAAGACTTTCTCACTCTTTCATCTCAGCTGTTCAATTCAGTGACATTACAGAACAAAGTGTCTGATGCTTACGATCAATATCTTATTTTAGTGAGTGGTAAGAAAGGGGATTCATATAAAATATATTGTATTTGGGCAATATTATCTTCCACAAATGGCAACCCATTCTCTTCCACAATTAAGTTCCTACCTTGCCCCATATAGTAGGAACTCCCTTTGTGCCTCCCTTTGCTGTCATCGCTTCCCTTGTGGCTCAGCTGGTAAAGAATCCATCTGCAGTGCAGGAGACCTGAGTTTGATCCCTGGGTTGGGAAGATCCCCTGGACAGGGGAAAAGCTACCCACTCCAGTATTCTGGCCTGGAGAATTCCATGGACTGTATAGTCCATGGGGTTGCAAAGAGCTGGACACCACTGAGCAACTTTCACTGTCACTGTCATCATTCTTATCAAGGGGAAGAGAAGTGCCTACCCATTATTTTGATTGGAATGCCTAGGAAGCAGGAATTGAGTGGGCAGGGTCCAGCTCTGTCTTTTTGCCTTTTTCTCTCAGTCTCTTAGGATGGACTGACCTTAAGACAAGCGCATTCCCTGCTCTAAACAGGCAGGAAGTGGTCTGCTCCTTGGAGAGATAGCCACAGCCTGTCATGGTCCAGCAATGGTGTAGGTGAACTCAGTTCAGACTCAAGGGATTTGGACACCAGCTTGGCTACAGAGCGAGGCTGTGACTCTTATCAGGTTTGCTAGTCATTAGTTGAGATATTGATCTTCTGTCTTTCCCCTGATTCCAAACTCAGCAGGGAAGAAGAAAGGGATGTTACTTATTGCCCTTCCTAGAATATTCAATACATGTAAATTCTAATTGTCTATTATAGCTAATATTTTGATTCTTCATTTGAGTTTCTAATTCTAGCACCAGCTTAACGCTGAGTACAGAAATGAGAAAGTCTGGACTACCTATCTACTAATATTGATGAGCTGGTAAATATTCATCAGCCAGCTTTCTGGGAAGAAAAAGCTCTGTTTTTGTAGTATTCAATCATTTCTGTCATACTGTTATCATGGCCAATTTCAAGCCGCCAATATCAGTGACATCACTGCCTCAACGTGGAGAAGACAGGCTCACAGTGCCGAAACTAACTGTTATCTGCAATCATGCCAAAGTCTTGTTATTTCCTGAAAATTAAATTCAAGGATTATCATGCCATTTTTATAAACAAAATACCACTTTATCATCTATTGAAACTAAAAAGTGACTACAATACTTATTATCCAGCTATCTACTAAAGAAAAGTCACCCACTTCAATATGGAGTTCAAATAAAATATCATTAGTTGACTCCTCCACCTTTTCTTCCCCCCAAATCTTTTCTTTTTGTCTTCTCTCTTCTTTCCTCTACAAACCAGATTGTTTGACTGTCAGTAGTAGTAGCAGCAAAAAAAATCCTGTGAAGGACTATTCACAGTAGTTTGAGAGATCTTGATGAAAAGTCCACTAAAATCAAAAGTAAAGACATATGAAAAGGTATTCATATTTGTGGAATCCCCTAGCTAGGACCTAGTTTGGATGGAGTGTGATGTATTGGAACAAGGGACTTGCAAGTGAGAGAGAGCTGGATGTGAATGCGAACACTGATGTTTATGGGCTCTGCCACCCTGGAAAGGTGAGTAACAGCAGGCCTGTAACACATTCTCTCCCTTTATTGAGGTAATATCCCTGGGAAAGATGGAAGAAAGATAATTTGGACAATTTGCTTGCAAGTATGTACTCTTGCCTGGAAAATCCCATGGACAGAGGAGCCTGGTAGGCTGCAGTCCATGGGGTCGCTAGGAGTCGGACACGACTGAGCGACTTCACTTTCACTTTTCACTTTCATGCATTGGAGAAGGAAATGGCAATCCACTCCAGTATTCTTGCTTGGAGAATCCTAGGGACGGGGGAGCCTGGTGGGCTGCCGTCTATGGGGTCGCACAGAGTCGGACATGACTGAAGCGACTTAGCAGTAGCAGCAGCAATGTAATGATAGACCTCCAGGAAAACACATCACTAGTGCTTGCAGCGAAAGAATCCTTATCTATGGAATGCTATAAGCAGGTGAGCCTGATCTGTCTAGGACTGATTACCACAGTAATCAAATCTGCACTTTGTAGATTTATGGAATTTCATTTCTTAGAATATATCATGTGATCTATGTAACTACAGGAGTACAAAATGGAGATATTTCATGAAAGAAGCAGCTCTCTTCTGCATAAGTGATGTGACTGCAGACATCACTTAGAGACTCTTTTTGTAAGCAGGAACAGAACTAGTTCCAATGCGGCAGTAAATGACCTGTGAGTTGTGTTATGGGTCCCAGACTTTAGCATTTCATCTGTGCATTGAAGCTCTTCATACCCATTGACTTAAAACAAATAAACTACCAGTTATTTCTCCAGCAAAGATGGGTTTATTCAAGATCAGCAGAGAATTTAAATTCAGAGTCTGCACTCATGGCAAGCCACATGCAAGTCCCACGTGAAAGGAGAAGGAAACTGCTTTTATGAGAGAAAAGGGGACTTTGGAGAGCTACAGTAAACAAAGAGTCTATGGTTTTTTATTGGCTGAGTCTTTGCCAGGAAAAGGAATCGTTCTTCTTCCTGGTAGGCTCTGCTATCAGCACAGGCTATGAGAGCTCCCACTTCAGTCTCCTGACTAACTGAGGCTTCATCCAGTTTATTAGTTTTTTACATTTCCCTCTTTTGATTCAGATCTTTCTCTGAAAGCACCATTTTCAGTTTCACCACTTTCAGTTGCTTTTCTCCCCTCAGTACCAGGAAGGATATTTCCTGGGTGCAGTGTCTCATTTTGAAGGAAAAGGCAGATTTGAAACCTATTGAGGTCACATATGAATAACAAGGAGAGGTAGGAGTATGATCTCTCAGTCACTTTTAATCTAAAATTAATATGTTGTCAAGATCATGATGATGTTATGTCATTATCAAAGGTTTATCTACAAACTTCCAACAAGCCAGGTCTGGATATCGTGGGAAAACAGTCTCATCGGATGTCATCTGCTTCGATTGTGGGAAACTTTTACTTTCATGTCACCATATGATGAGAAACGCTACATCAGGGTTTGATGTTTTCTGTAGATGTGGCAGGTGTACCTGAGAATCGAGTCCCTGGAGTCTGGCAGCCCGCCAGTTGGTTAGCAACACCTGATGACAGCCTTTTCTGCAAGGTTGAAGAGAATCTTTTGGGAAGTGTCTCTCCTAGTAGACAAAGTCTCCAGGTTACAAAGATGTGATGCGTAAGGTCTTCATCTCCCAGAAGTACACTGTGAAAATTGCTTTATCAGAACATAATTACTTTGGATAGAAAAAATTAAGCCATTGAAATATTGTATTATTTTTCCTTCTATCAGTTGTGGGTCAAAAGAGGCAGAAATGCATTGGGTGTCCTGAGATTCCTGAGAAATCAGGAAGCAACAGTTCAAGCAGGTCAAGAAGCAACAGTTAGAACCAGACATGGAACAACAGACTGGTTCCAAACTGAGAAGGAGTACATCAAGGATGTATATTGTCACCCTGCTTATTTAGCTTATATGCACAGTACATCATAAGAAATGCTGGGCTGGAAGAAGCACAAGCTGGAATCAAGATTGCCAGGAGAAATATCAATAACCTCAGATATGCAGATGACACCACCCTTATGACAGAAAGTGAAGAACTAAAGAGCCTCTTGATGGAAGTGAAAGAGGAGAGTAAAAACTTTGACTTAAAACTCAACATTCAAAAACTAAGATCATGGCATTGGGTCCCATCACTTCATGGCAAATAGATGGGGGGACAATGGAAACAGTGACACACCCTGTTTTGGGGGGCTCCAAAATCACTGCAGATGGTGACTGCTGCTGTGAAATTAAAAGACACTTGCTCACTGGAAGAAAAGTTATGACCAACCTAGACAGCATATTAAAAAGAAAAGATATTACTTTGCCTACAAAGGTCTGTCTAGTCAAAGCTATGGTTTTTACAGTAGTTTTGTATGAATGTAAGAGCTGGATGAAAAAAGCTGAGTGCCGAAGAATTGATGCTTTTAAACTATGGTGTTGGAGAAGACTCTCAAGAGTCTCTTGGACTGCAAGGAGATCCAACCAGTCAATCCTAAAGGAAATCAGTCCTGAATATCCATTGGAAGGACTGATGTTGAAGCTGAAGCTCCACTACTTTGGCCACCTGATGCAAAGAACTGACTCATTTGAAAAGACCTTGATGCTGGGAAAGATTAAAGGCAGGAGGAAAAGGGGATGACAGAGGATGAGATGTTTGGATGGCATCACCGACTCGATGGACATGAGTTTGAGCAAGCTCTGTGTCTGGTGATGGACAGAGCCACCTGGTGTTCTGCAGTCCATGGGGTTGCAAAGAATTGGAGACAACAGAGCTACTGAACTGACTTATGAATCCCAAAAGGATTGAGATTTAAAAGAACCAACAGCAATGCTTTTAGCCACTGTATGTAGAGAGCCTCTACAAATTTTGCCAATTTAGTCTTAATAATGCTGTTATTTGTGTCAGTAGCTTAGCATGCCAAACTCCTTGTGGCCCCATGGGCTGTAGCCAGCTAGACTCCTCTGCATGGCATTTTCCAGGCAAGGATACTGGAGTGAGGTGCCATTTCCTCTGGGGGATCTTCCCCACCCAGAAACTGAATCTGCATCTCTTGCAATCGCCTGCATTGGCAGACTGATTCTTTACTGCTAGCACCACCTGGGAAGCCCAATAATGTTGTTAATATGTTCAATTACATCAGAGGACTGAGAGTAGTAAGTGCAGTGAAAGTGTTGTAGAACCAACCAAACGGCTCAGGCTTGTCAAATACCTAACCAGTAAGATGGGTTTCTTGATCATCTTTAAAGTTCAAGAGCCATTCCCCAGGTAATAATAATGTTTTCCAGAAGGATTTTCACCACAGAAGAGGCCAGTCTGCAAGAGAAGGCTTCAGTCCAGTTGCAAAACCTACAGGCTGTGACAAAAACATATTTATATCCACTAGATGGAGAAAGTTGTATGAAATCCATTTGCCAGACTTCAAATGGTCCATCAGACACTTTAAAATGTCTGGCAGCAGTGCAAACAGGCTTCCCCAGGCTGCACTTCAGACAACTGGACAAGTGAGGTAGGCACTTTTTGCAATCTTGTTAGTGCTTCCCCATCAAAAATGATTCATGAAGTTTATGATTTTGTCAGTAAACCAGTGGTTTAATGCATGTACGGTGGTGAGGAGTGAGAATTTCAGTTTCCAATAGTTTTAGGTTGTTATTTGGTCAAAATCAGAGCTTTATCTTTTTATCAAAACAGCAATTGCTAAATTTCAAATCTTGTCTTTTCTTTTCTGAGATGAATTATTAGTTTTCTCTGGACAGTTTTTCTAAGTTATCATTTGAAGAAATATTCTTTGGACTGACAGAAATCTGGCTGCTCTTGGTTTCTTTAAGGACAGAATCCTTGGAAATATGTCAGCAAGGTGATTTCCCTAAACTTCTAGAGACTCAAGTTTAGAAGCCTCAGAATCTTAATTGTTTTTACTGAAGTCAGTTGATTTATTATTGACTATGCCAAAGCCTTTGACTGTGTGGATCACAATAAACTGTGGAAAATTCTGAGAGAGATGGGAATACCAGACCACCTGACCTGCCTCTTGAGAAATCTGTATGCAGGTCAGGAAGCAACAGTTAGAACTGGACATGGAACAACAGACTGGTTCCAAATAGGAAAAGGAGTATGTCAAGGCTGTATATTGTCACTCTGCTTAGTTAACTTCTATGCAGAGTACATCATGAGAAATGCTCGGCTGGAAGAAGCACAAGCTGAAATCAAGATTGCCGGGAGAAATATCAATAACCTCAGATATGCAGATAACACCACCCTGATGGCAGAAAGTGAAGAGGAACTAAAAAGCCTCTTGAGGAAAGTGAGAGAGGAGAGTGAAAAAGTTGGCTTAAAGTTCAACATTCAGAAAACGAAGATCATGGCACCTGGTCCCATCACTTCATGGGAAATAGATGGGAAAACAATGGAAACAGTGGTAGACTTTATTTTTGGGGGCTCCAAAATCACTGCAGATGGTAACTGCAGCCATGATTAAAAGACACTTACTCCTTAGAAGAAAAGTTATGACCAACCTAGATAGCATATTGAAAAGCAGAGACATTACTTTGCCAACAAAGGTCCATCTAGTCAAGGCTATGGTTTTTCCTGTGGTCATGTATGGATGTGAGAGTTGGACTATGAAGAAAGCTGAGCACCGAAGAATTGATGCTTTTGAACTGTGGTGTTGGAGAAGACTCTTGAGAGTCCCTTGGACTGCAAGGAGATCCAACTGGTCCATTCTGAAGGAGATCAGTCCTGGGTGTTCTCTGGAAGGAATGATGCTAAAGCTGAAACTCCAGTACTTTGACCACCTCATGCGAAGAGTTGACTCATTGGAAAAGACTCTGATGCTGGGAGGAATTGGGGGCAGGAGGAAAAGGAGACAACAACAGAGGATGAGATGGCTGGATGGCATCACCAGCTCGATGGATGTAAGTCTGAGTGAACTCTGGGAGTTGGTGATGGCAGGGAGGCCTGGCATGCTGCAATTCATGGAGTCTCAAAGAGTCGGACATGACTGAATGACTGAACTGAACTGAACTGAGTTGATTTACAATGTTGTTATAGTTTCTGATTATTCAGATATATCTATCTATCTATCTATATATACATTTTCATATTCTTTTCCGTTATAGTTTATTAAAATATATTTAATGTAGTTCCTTGTGAAGCCCCAGAATCCTGATAACAGCTAAAGCACGTAAAGGTATTGCATCCAATAATTCCTAAACACAGAGGTCATTTTTAATTTTATTTATGCTGGAAATAAAAAACCCATGCTGCTTCCATGGTATTCTCAAATTGTGAGTGACTCCAAAGGCCTATCTGCTATCAGTATAAATGTTGGTAGTTTTGCCCTTGGCTAAGAACAGTTCAGTTCATTCACTCAGTCATGTCTGACTATTTGCGACCCCATGAATTGCAGCACGCCAGGCCTCCCTGTTCATCACCAACTCCCGTTCACTCAGACTCACATCCATCAAGTCAGTGATGCCATCCAGCCACCTCATCCTCTGTCATCCCCTTCTCCTTGTGTGTGCCCCATATCTCTCCCAGCATCAGAGTCTTTTCCAATGACTTAACTCTTTGCATGAAGTGGCCAGAGTACTGGAGTTTCAACTTTAGCACCATTCCTTCCAAAAAAATCCCAGGGCTGATCTCCTTCAGAATGGACCAGTTGGATCTCCTTGCAGTCCAAGGGACTCTCAAGAGTCTTCTCTAACACCACATTTCAAAAGCATCAATTCTTTGGTGCTCAGCTTTCTTCACAGTCCATCTCTCACATCCATACATGACCACAGGAAAAACCATAGCCTTGACTAGATGGACCTTTGTTGGCAAAGTAATGTCTCTGCTTTTCAATATGCTATCTAGGTTGGTCATAACTTTTCTTCTAAGGAGTAAGTGTCTTTTAATTTCATGGCTGCAATCACCATCTGCAGTGATTTTGGAGCCCAAAAAAATAAAGTCTACCACTGTTTCCACTGTTTTCCCATCTATTTCCCATGAAGTGATGGGACCAGATGCCATGATCTTCATTTTCTGAATGTTGAGCTTTAAGCCAACTTTTTCACTCTCCTCTTTCACTTTCCTCAAGAGGCTTTTTAGTTCCTCTTCACTTTCTGCCATCAGGGTGGTGTTATCTGCATATCTGAGGTTATTGATATTTCTCCTGGCAATCTTGATTTCAGCTTGTGCTTCTTCTAGCCCAGCGTTTCTCATGATGTACTCTTCATATAAGTTAACTAAGTAGGGTGACAATATACAGCCTTGACATACTCCTTTTCCTATTTGGAACCAGTCTGTTGTTCCATGTCCAATTCTAACTGTTGCTTCCTGATCTGCATATAGGTTTCTCAAGAGGCAGGATAGGTGGTCTGGTATTCCCATCTCTCTCAGAATTTTCCACAGTTTATTGTGATCCACACAGTCAAAGGCTTTGGCATAGTCAATAAAGCAGAAATAGATGTTTTTCTGGAACTCTCTTGCTTTTTCCATGATCCAGCGGATGTGGCTATTTGATCTCTGGTTCCTCTGCCTTTTCTAAAACCAGCCTGAACATCTGGAAGTTCATGGTTCACGTATTGCTGAAGTATGGCTTGGAGAATTTTGACCATTACTTTACTAGCATGTGAGACGAGTGCAATTGTGCAGTAGTTTGAGCATTCTTTGGCATTGCGTTTCTTTGGGATTGGAATGAAAACTGACTGTTTCCAGTCCTGTGGCCACTGCTGAGTTTTCCAAATTTGCTGGCATATTGAGTGCAGCACTTTCACAGCATCATCTTTCAGGATTTGAAATAGCTCCACTGGAATTCCATCACCTCCACTAGCTTTGTTCATAGTGATGCTTTCTAAGGCCCACTTGACTTCACATTCCAGGATGTCTGGCTCTAGGTGAGTGATCACACCATTGTGATTATCTTGAAGATCTTTTATAATTCAGCCTGTTGGGCCAAGTAGCCATAGATAAAGATACCACCTCAACAACTTCAAAAGGAGTTGCAATAACATACCCTGCACAATATTGGCAACTACCTTTTAAATTAGAACAGTCAGCATTAAGCAATTGTAAGGGGCTTCATCAATGACGGAGAGGAGAGTAGTAGCTGAGTTAAGGTTATTACATAGAAGACTTATGTGAAAGAACTTAATGAAAGGAATTCACTGGAGGTGGGAGTTGCTGGCTGAGAAATATTGATGTGGTGAGAATTCAGGATAGCTTCTTCTGCATGAGGCACAAAAATGGTTAGAGCAGATCCTACAGTCATTTTCTCAGTGCCCTTAATCAAAAGGACAGTGGCCCTAGTGGCCCTAAGGCAAGGATATCCCCATAGCACAGGCTCCAGTTGTTGGATGTAGTATTCTATGGGTCAGTGGTGGTCCCTGCATTATGGGGTGAGTATCCAAAGGGCATTCCCTTCCTTTTTATATACAAAAAGGGAATCAGATAATTGGATTAACTACACTAAAGCTTTTGACTGCATGGATCACAACAAACTGTGGAAAATTCTTAAAGAGATGGGAATATCAGACCACCTTACTTGCCTCCTGAGAAATCTGTATGCAGTTCAAGAAGCAACAGTTAAAACTGGACATGGAACAAGGGACTGTTTCCAAATTGAAAAAGGAGACGTCAAGACTATATATTATCACCTCGCTTATTTAACTTATATAGGAGTACATCCTGCAAAATGCTGGACTGGAAGAAACACAAGCTGGAATCAAGATTGTCAGGAGAAATATCAATAACCTCAGATATACAGAGGACACCACCCTTAAGGCAGAAAGCAAATAAGAACTAAAACACCTCTTGATGAAGATGAAAGAGGAGAGCAAAAAACCTTGCTTAAAACTCAACATATTCATATCAATGTATGGCAAAACCAATACAGTACTGTAAAGTAAGAAAAAAATTAAAAAATAAATAAAATATAGTGCTTTTAGACTGCATTTAAAAAAAAAAACTAAGTTCATGGCATTGGAACCCATCACTTCATGGGAAATAGATGGGGAAACAATAGAAATAGTGACAGACTTTATTTTCTTAGGCTCCAAAATCACTGTGGATGGTGACTACAGCCATAAAATTAAAAGATACTTGCTACTTGGAAGAAAAGATATGACCAACCTAGATAGCATATTAAAAAGCAGAGACTACTTTGCTGACAAAGTTCCATCTAGTCAAAGCGATGGTTTTTCCAGTGGTCATGTATGGGTGTGGTGTTGAACCATAAAGAAGACAGAGTACTGAAGAATTGATGCTTTCAAACTGTGGTATTGGAGAAGATTCTTGAGAGTCCCTTGGACTGCAAGGAGATCAAACCAGTCAATCCTAAAGGAAATCAACCTTGAATATTCATTGGAAGGATGATGCTGTAGCTGAAGCTCCAATAGTTTGTCTACCTGATGTGAAGAGCTGACTCATTTGAAAAGATCCTGATGCTGGGAAAGACTGAAGGTAGGAGGAGGAGTAGGGGGCAACAGAGGATGAGGTGGTTTGATGGCATCACCGACTCAATGGACACGAGTTTGAGCAAACTCCAGAAGATGGTAAAGGAAAGGGAAGCCTGGCATGTTGCAGTTCATGGGGCTGTAGAGCTGCACATGACTGAGTGACTGACCAATAATGAAAGGTGGATGAGCTCATCCAAATCTCCTTTAAGGCCTTAAAAACTGTCATCTGGTTCTTCCCATAAAACTGGATCAGGGTTTTTATTGTTCATTAAAATCTATAGATTTGGCCATAGGACAGTAATTTGGAATCCAATTTTGGAAATAACCATCTAGTCTGAGAATACCTTGCAAAGGACAGTTAGTTTTGATTTGGGGAAACTTAGGGCACTGGAAGGAGAAGGCAATGGTAACCCACTCCAGTACCCTTGCCTGGAAAATCCTATGGACGGAGGAGCCTGGTAGGCTTGCAGTCCACGGGTTTGCTAAGAGTCAGGCACGACTGAGCGATTTCAGTTTCACTTTTCACTTTCATGTATTAGAGAAGGAAATGGCAACCCACTCCAGTATTCATGCCTGGAGAATCCCAGGGACAGAGGAGCCTGGTGGGCTGTCGTCTCTGGGGTCGCACAGAGTCAGACACGACCGAAGCGACTTAGCAGCAGCAGCAGCAGCAGCAGCAGCAGCGAGCAGCAGGACACTGGAAAGCCTTTCTGGATGTAGGCATAGCCCTATTCTTGTATCAGATGCCCAAACAGCAAACTGGGGTTTAGGAAAACTGCAATTTTTCTTGGTTATCTTATGGTGCCTTAAAGCTGAAAGCTTTAGTAAGGGGATGCTGTCTTCCGTGAGGAGTCTTGAAAATGAGAGCAAAGAAGAAAATCCTCCACTTATAGCAACTAAGTAGAATCTCTAGGGACATTTGTATCATCAATATCAGCTGTCAGGATTTTTGAGAAGTGAGGACTCTCAGGAAAACCCTTGTTTTTCTTCCTAAGTGAAGACAGATTGGTACTGACTAGCACCAACCAGAAAGCTGAAGATGCACGGCATTAATCAGTCAGAGCAGAGAATCTGCTTCTATTGGGAATGGATGTTAGTAACATATGAGGGTTAGGAACAACAGGCTCTTAAGGGGTAACGATGTTCTTTTCTGCTCGGATGTTCTGGTCAAATCTGAGCTCTTGGCCCTTAGATTTTCTCACCAGTAAAATGGGAAGGTTAGAGGGCCTAAAACAAGGGATAATGAGGCCTGGAGCCCTTAAATCTTTTATTATGAACATTCTGCCTTGAAGGGATTCTTTCCTTATAGGATACTGATTAAATATGGGAAGGGATTTTAAAGGGTTTATTTGAATCTTGATGGGAGCTACTCTTTGAATTTAACCAATATCTGTTGGAGATTTTGCACATAAGGAAGATGGTAGCTGATTTTGCCCATAAGGAGGATGGTACTTCAGTCATTTCCTGAGCCTTGCCTCTACCCCCAAGTTTCATCACCTTTTATCCATTCCTTTACCCCTCATTCTTAGAGCTAGACATACTTGAGCTAGATAAACTGATGCCAAAAATGAGATACACTAGCAACATAAGATACATCAGATAACTTAAATGCATTGCAAATGGAATATTCTAAACCTTAATATTAATATACATGTTGCCTAACATGCAAATTTCAAACCCCAAGGCCAGAAGGGATGTTTATTAAACTGAGACAACTGTTTAGCATCCCCCAAATTACAGCATGAAGTGGCATCCCAAGTTCCTAGTTTATCTCACATTTCTTCTTTTTTGTTTTTAATTTCACATTTCTGACTCAATATCTTCTCTAATTCAGTTCCAACAGGGTGATTCTGTTTCATGGTTCCAAGCACATCACATCGCTCCTTAGTTCAAACTCACTTAGAGGTTCTTTTCCTGCTCCCATCCCACCCTCCTTCAGTTGGCAGAACATACTTTGCCAATGCTCCCACCTATATCGCTGGGGTGGGGAGTAGTTAGGGCCAAAGAAAATAATGCATTCTGTCTTTTCTTCCATTTCTATACAGAGATCACAGAAGAATTCTCTGCCTGGGAATCTGTTGAAGCCTCAAAAGTAGAGAAATATATTTAGTTTTCTGTGTATGTAGGAATGGCAGGGAGAGGTTAGGGCAATCTTCATTTATTTTTTTTTATTGGAGTATAGTTGATTTATAACATTGTATTAGTGTCAGGTGTACAGAAAAATGAGTATATATATATATTCATTTTGAAGAGTTCAAGTGAATTGATTCAAATTCAATTTAATTCATTTGTATTCAAAATGAATATATGTATATACACACACACATATATTCACTCTTTTATAAAAGATTCTTTTTCCATGTAGGCCATTACAGAGCTTTGAGTAGAGTTCCCTGTGCTGTACAGCAGCTTTTTACTAGTTATCAATTTTATACATAGTAGTATGTATGTCACTCTCAATCTCCAAATTTATCCCTCCCCCATTGTCCCTGGTAACCATAATCTTGTTTTCTACATTTGTAACGCTATTTCTGTTTTTTAATTGAAATTTGTACTGCAAAATTTGTGATTTCACATGCAGTTGTGAGAAATCATATAGAGAGATCTTTGGTTGTACAGTTTCTACCAATGATAACACTTTTCAAAACTATAAAATAGGGACTTCCCCGGTGGTCCAGTGGTTGGGAATTCACCTCCCAGTGCAGAGAGCACAGGTTTAATCCCTGGTTAGGGAACTAAGGTCCCATTTGTGCTATAACTAGAGAGCCCGTGCACCACAACTGTTGAGCCTAGTGCTCCAGGGCTTGTGTGCCACAACTAAGACCCATCGTTTCAAATAAATACATGAATAAATATTTTAAAAGTGTAACATAATATCTAAACTAGTATACCGACATTGACATCACTCAGCTTTCTCATTCAGATTAGATTCATCCAGGTTTATTCAAACTCGTGTGTGTGTGTGTGTGTGTGTGTGTGTGCATGTGTACATTAAATCTATGCAGTCACTTGTATGGGTTTATGTATTCACCATCAAGAAACTCTCATGTTGTCTTTTTATAATCACAGCTATCTCTTTTCCCTCAGACTGCAGTCCCCATGACCTAGCAATCACTGATCTGTTCTCCGTTTGTAAATGTTTACTTTCATAAATGTTATATAAATGGACGGTATAGCATGTAACTTTTTTACTTGACTTTTTTGGCTCAGCATAATTCCCTGGAGATTCATCCAAATTGTTGCATGCATCAAAAGTTCAATGTTTTTTACTGCTTAGTAGTATTCCATGGTATGTATATGCCACTATTTGTTTAACCAGACAACTGTTAAATGGCATCTGGATTGACTGCAATTGTCAACTATTACAAATACAATTGCTATGAACATTTGTGTACAGATTTTCGTGTGAACATAAGTTTTCATTTTTCTGGGGTAAATGCCCAAGAGAGCAAATGCTAGGTTGAAAGGTAATTGCATGTCTAGCTCCTTCAGAAGCTTCCAAACTGCTTTCCAGAGTGACTGGGTCATTTGCATGCCCACTATCAATGTGTGTGTGATTCACGTTTTTACTCAGACTTTCATTTGGTCTTTCTTTCATCAAGAGGTGCTATCAGAAGGTAGATAGCTCTGATATCTCACTGATGGTCCTCACTGATGAAGGTTTCTGATCAAACTCCAAAAGCAAGAAGATGAACAAAAGGAAGCTGCTACTCATCTGGATAATATAATGATAATGTGTGCTCAGTCACTCAGTTATATCCAGCTCTTTGTGACCCCATGGACTATAGCCCGCCAGGTGCCTCTGTTCATGAGATTTTTCTGATAAGAATACTGGAGTGGGTTGCCATATCCCCTCCAGGGGATCTTCCTGACCCAAGGATCTAACCTGAATCTCCTGCGTCTTCTGCACCGGTTGGCATAATTTTTTTACCACTGAGTCACCTGTGAAGATGATATAACAGTAGTAGTTGACATTTATTGAGTGCTTACTGTATGCTAGGCACTGTGCTAGAGGCTTCCTATGTACAAATCCATTTATTACTCACAAGAGCTACATGGGCAGGTTCTATTAGCATCCTAAATTTGGAAGCTGAGGCTTAGATATAAAAATACTTGGTTTGTGGTTACACAGCCTGTTAACTGGCAGAGCTAGGGTTTGAGCATAAGGGGCTGTGCCCTCAGCTACCACAATATACTGCCTTCAGTATAATAGTGAAAGAAACATATTTGTGTTCCCAGAAGCAGCTATATAGGTTACATCGTAGTTAAGACAATGTTTTTCTTTTTAAATATAAATTTAGATTTTACCACCTGTGGGAATTAAAGTATATCCTTGGGATATATGTGTGTGTGGGGGGGTGGTGTGAGATTCAGTTAGACATGCACTGATTTTCCCTCAAAAGCTGCACACATCCCCAGCTGATGTCTAGTCTTACCCTCTCCCCTCTTCATATAATTCAGGCAATAGGAGAATTAATAAATACAGCACCCTGGTGTTCATCTGCAACTTTGAAGAGACAACTTAGTTCATATGAGAAGGGAATCAAGAATAATTTATCCATAGTATTCAAAGTAAATCAAAGTTCCTGGCAAATGTTTTCCCTGCTAAGCATGAGCAACAGGAAAATAAGTACAATGATCAAGCAAATATACTAGAGCAAAATAAAAAGCAAACAGTTAAAAGAAGGGCATATAAGAACAAGCATATATAAGACAAGTGAAAGACCAGTCTAAAAGAATACATGATTTAAAAATTAGAAAAAAAATTTCCTGCCAATGTTTCACTATCAGTTCAGTTAAGTTCAGTCACTGAGTTGTGTCTGACTCTTTGTGACCCCATGAATCGCAGCACGCCAGGCCTCCCTGTCCATCACCAACTCCCGGAGTTCACTCAGACTCACGTCCATCAAGTTGGTGATGCCATCCAGCCATCTCATCCTCTGTCATCCCCTTCTCCTCCTGCCCCCAATCCCTCCCAGCATCAGAGTCTTTTCCAATGAGTTAACTCTTCGCATGAGGTGGCCAAAGTACTGGAGTTTCAGCTTTAGCATCATCCCTTCCAAAGAACACCCAGGACTAATCTCCTTTAGAATGGGCTGGTTGGATCGCCTTGCAGTCCAAGGGACTCTCAAGAGTCTTCTCTAACACCACAGTTCAAAAGCATCAGTTCTTTGGCACTCAGCTTTCTTCGCACAATTGAACTCATCTCACATGCTAGTAAAGTAATGGTCAAAATTCTCCAAGCCAGGCTTCAGCAATACGTGAACCGTGAACTTCCAGATGTTCAAGCTGGTTTTAGAAAAGGCAGAGGAACAAGAGATCAAATTGCCAACATCTGCTGGATCATGGAAAAAGCAAGAGAGTTCCAGAAAAACTTCTATTTCTGCTTTATTGACTATGCCAAAGCCTTTGACTGTGTGGATCACAAGAAACTGTGGAAAATTCTGAGAGAGATGGGAATACCAGACCATCTGACCTGCCTCTTGAGAAACCTATATGCAGGTCAGGAAGCAACAGTTAGAACCGGTCATGAAACGACAGACTGGTTCCAAATAGGAAAAAGAGTACGTCAAGGCTGTATATTGTCACCCTGCTTATTTAACTTCTATGTAGAGTACATCATGAGAAGCGCTGGGCT
>SJXQ01002011.1:75605-158000 GCA_006408695.1 Aepyceros melampus
ATAAACGATTTGAAAATTAGAGAGGAAATAACAGATGTGAAAGAGATGATGATGATATTATACAAGGATAATTGGTGTCTCTGGAGTAGTGAGACAAAAAAATGAAACAAAAACAAAAGTATTTTAAAAAGAAAATTTCCCTACAATTAATGAAGAAATCATTTTGGATATGAAGTAGGCAGTTTGTGTTCCAGGAAAAACTGATACAGAATAATACATAGCCTGGCTGAATTAATTAGCTTTGTGGATTAAAACGGAGAAGGCAATGGCACCCACTCCAGTACTCTTGCCTGGAGAATCCATGGATGGAGGAGCCTGGTAGGCTGCAGTCCATGGGGTCGCTAAGAGTTGAACATGACTGAGCAACTTCACTTTCACTTTTTACTTTCATGCATTGGAGAAGGAAATGGCAACCCACTCCAGTGTTCTTGCCTGGAGAATCCCAGGGACGGGGGAGCCTGGTGGCCTGCCGTCTCTGGGGTCGCACAGAGTCGGACACGACTGAAGCGACTTAGCAGCAGCAGCAGCAGTGGATTAAAAGGAAGCGTTAGAGGAATCAAGGTAGAGAAAACAAGCCAATTACCTGGGAGAACAAAGCCAGACTGGCTTAGACTCTCCACAGTATCAGTGCCAGGAGAGAATGGGGCTTTGTATACAAAGTTCTGAGGGAAAAAAGTGTGACTTAGGAGTATTCAGACAGTTTTGTGGTTTGCAAATAAAGGCAAACATACATATTCTCAAACGTGAAAGCCCTTAGCAGCTATAGCCGTTTTGGGAAGAACCACCAGAGACAAAACCACCTACACAAGGAGTGGACACAGGCGGGGAAAGTACTGGCCTTACATTCGGTGCTTAAAGGAGGCAGTATATGCGGAGGGTAGCTCGGGAGTCAGATCACTTGAATTTGAATTTTAGCTTTGTCAATTCTCATTTTTGTCCTCAGACAAATTATTCAACTTGCCTCTGTTCCCTTACCAGTAAGATGATGATAAGGACAATATCACTGTCAGTATCAAATGAAACAATCCGTAAAGTTCTCAGCATAGTCTGCAGCATCAGATACTACTACAAAAAAAAAAAAAAAAGTAAAGCATATTATTATGAAAACATAATAGCTCTAAAATTTTAAAGCTTCTTATCTTTTATAATCTTTTTGTTTCTTAATCTTAAAAACTAATATCTCTGTGATAAATTTTTTAAACACTGAACTCTCTAGAAAGGTGGACAAGAAATTGATAACAATTTACCTCTGGGGCAGGACAAGGAGTGGATAAAAGATGGGGGGGCAAGCTTTTCACGGCTTTTCATCAACATGTAGCTTTTAAAATTTGTACCATGTGAATGTACCACTTGTTTTTTTAAAAGAAACTAAAATTAAAGAAATATGTACCTAAGATTCCATAATTCCTTCATTTTTAATCACAATTTATTTTTATTCTTTTTAAGTTCAGGCAGAACTAAATTTAGTACTTCAATGTAAAATTGGCATGCACAGTATGGTCCCATTTTTGCAAAATTTTTCTGAGCTACACACTGTCATCTGCATATATGCAAAGAAAGAGGTCTGAAGTGATACCTAGAGTTAACAGTGATTATTTTCTAGATGATGAAATTTGGGGTACTTTTTCCTTATTTATATTTTTTCAGAATTGTTTGAATTTTTAATTAAGTATATATCATCTTTTAAAAAATCATTGTTCCAAATAAGCAAAGACAAATGGTTAGCAATTGTGACCTTGGTTGACAAGGCGTTTGTCCACACACACAAGAGACAGGGTTCTAAATATAAAGGCCATCCCGAGTGTCCCATCAATGCCCAGTTCTATGAGTCAACGCCCTAACTCTCTATTTAGCAAATGCACTGCCAGCGGCTTATGATGCCCCATTGTGGGCCTCACAGGTGGACTAAGTGAAAGGTTGATTGATTCCTGAGCTACTCTCCAGCCAAGCTGGACCACTTGTCATTTCCCAAAGTGACCTCGTTCCTAGTACTTCAGTCACCTAGAGTGCCACCTCCCTGACCCCTCAGTCATATTTGTTCTCTAAGCCACAGCACAAACTGTGCCTGCCACATATCTTTCCCCAACCTATAGACCTGATGTCTCCCTTTGAAGCCCCAAAGCACGTTTTAACAACCATTTATGACCATTTCATTCAATGAATGCTTATTATATATACCCATGTGCTTTATAGTATATTTGAGTGTATATATCTTATCCTCTGTCTTAGAAAAAATACCGGAGGACAGGAAGTATGTCATATTCATTTGGTATTTCTATAGCACCCGGCACACAACTTTAAAGGTCAAAAACTGTTGGACAGTTAAATAAAGGAACTCTAGTGAGATAATACAAATGGATGTATTGGTCTCTGCCCCTGGTTCCTGGCACGAAGCTCCTGAGACCCTTGTTGCTGTTGCTGTTGTTGTTTAGTTACTAAGTCGTGTCTGATTCTTTTCAGACCCACTGGACTGTAGCCCACCAGGCTCCTCTGTCCATAGGATTTCCCAGGCAAGAATACTGGGGTGGATTGCTGTTTCCTACTCCAGGGGATCTGTCCAACCCAGGGATCAAACCTGCATCTCCTGCATTGGCAAGCTGATTGTTTACCAGTGCACCACCTGGGAAGTCCTTGTAAATTTCTAAATGAGAAGAGCACTAGAAGCAGCCTTTGTTTCATTGCAGCAACTCTGGGTGGCTCCTAGATGGGGGCTGGTCACCAGAAGGATCAAACCATAATCAGAAACTTGTGATTTTCAGCCCCGATCCTTATCCCCCAGAGAGGGAAGAGGAGCTGGAATTAGAGTTATAATTGATCATGCTTATGTGAGGAAGCTTCCAAAATATCCCAATAGTATGGGGTTCCACCACACCAGGAGGGTGACACACTCCAACTCCATGGGGACAGAGCTCAGGATCATCTCTGACCTCACTCTATGTATCTTTTCATCTGAAACTTGCAAATATGCTTCCCTGAGTTCTGTGAACTGCTGTAGCAAGTTAATTGAACCCGATAGAGGATCATGCTGCTGCTGCTGCTGCTAAGTCGTATCAGCTGTGTCTGACTCTGTGCGACCCCAGAGACGGCAGCCCACCAGGCTCCCCCGTCTCTGGGGTTCTCCAGGCAAGAACACTGGAGTGGGTTGCCATTTCCTTCTCCAGTGCAGGAAAGTGAAAGGTGAAAGTGAAGTCACTCAGTCGTGTCCGACTCTTTGTGACCCCATAGACTGTAGCCCACCAGGCTCCTGCATCCATGGGATTTTCCAGGCAAGAGTACTGGAGTCGGGTGCCATTGCCTTCTCTGAGGGGATCATGAAAGCCCTTGATTTGCAGTTAAGTCAGACAGAAGTTGTGGGTAACCAACCTGGGGACCTACAACTTACAAGTGCATCTCAAGTAGGGTGGGGTCAGTCGCGCTGGACAAGTGAGATCTGACACTGTCTTTAAGTAGAGAGTGTCAGAACTGAATGTAACTGGAGGACACTCAGCTGATGTCACACAGATTGTTTGCTGTGGGAAGACACACACACACATTTGATGACCAAAAGGGTCAGAAGTGAAGTGTGTTCTGTGTAAGCAGTAAAGGAGACAAAACTGGGTCTTTCCTCATACAAGCACCCAGTGATTGTTTGTTGACTAGAATTGATTACTTAGTCCTTACATATTTTTTTGAAGCTTTAAGGATTGTTAGGCCTTAAAAAGCAAGTGATTTACATGCCTTCAAAATTATTTTGAGTTTTCCCAAAGAGCAAATATGCCCCTTTCCTTTAAAAATACTGGCATGCTTTTGCACAGCAAAGGAACCATAAACAAAAGAACCATAAACAAAATTATTCTCCTCAGAATGGGAGAATATATTTGCAAATGAAACAACTGACAAGGATTTAATCTCCAAAATATACAAACAGGTCATGCAACTCTGTATCAAAAAACAAAAAACCCAATTAAAAAATGGGCTGAATATCTAAATAAACACTTCTCCAAAGAAGACATACAGATGGCCAAAAAGCACATGAAAAGATGCTCAACATCACTAATTATTAGAGAAATGCAAATCAAAACTACAGTGAGGTATCACCTCATACCGATCGGAATGGCCATCATCAAAAAATAAACAAATTATAAATACTAGACAGGGTGTAGTGAAAAGGGAACCCTCCTACATTGTTGGTGGGAATGTAAATTGATACAACCACTATGGAAGTTCCTTAAAAAACTGAAAATAGACCTACCATATGATCCAGCAATCCCACTACTGGGCAGACACCCAGCGAAAACGATAATGCAAAAGAATGCATGCACCCTGCTGGGCACTGCAGCACTATTTAGAATCACCAGGACATGGGAGCAAACGAAATGTCCATCCACAGAGGAACTGATAAAAGAGATGTTTTACATATATGTAATGGAATATTTTGAACTGTGGTGTTGGAGAAGACCCTTGAGAGTCCCTTGGACTGCAAGGAGATCCAACCAGTCCATCCTAAAGGAAATCAGTCCTGAATATTAATTGGAAGGACTGATGCTGAAGCTGAAACTTCAATACTTTGGCCACCTGACGCAAAGAGCTGACTCATTTGAAAAGACCCCAATGCTGCAAAAGATTGAAGGTAGGAGGAGAGGGGATGACAGAGGATAAGATGGTTGGATGGCATCACCGACTCAGTGGACATGAGTTTGAGTAAACTCCAGGAGCTGATGATAGACAGGGAGGCCTGGTATGCAGCAGTCCATGGGATGGCAAAGAGTCGGACACAACTGAGCAACTGAACTGAACTGAATGGAATATTTCTAAAAAAAAAAAAAAGGAAATAATGCCATTTGCAACAACATGGATGGGCCTAGAGATGGTCTACTGAGCAAAGTAAGTCAGAAAGAGAAAAATATGGTATAATATAGCTTATATGTGGACTCTAGAAAAATGGTACAGATGGACCTATTTGCAAAACAGAAATAGAGTCAAAAATGTAGAAAATAACTTAGGGTTACCAGTTGGTGGGGGCAGGGGAATGAATTGAGAGATTGGGATTGACATACATGCACTGCTATGTATAAAAGAGGTAACTAATGAGAACCTGCCATATAGCACAGGGAACTCTACTCAGAGCTCTGTGGGGACCCAAATGGGAATGAAATCTTAAGAAGAGTACATCTAAGTATATGTACAACCAATTCACTCTGCTGTACACCTGAAGCTAACACAAGATTGTACAGCAACTATACTCCAATAAAAATTAATGTTAAAAAATACTGGCAAAAATCAAAATCCTTGGAAAGGGAAAAGGTCCAAAGAGGAAATAACAAATTAGTGATTTTTATTCCCATCTGTTTCGCCCTGAGAAGATATAATAATAACCTTAAAAATTGAAATAGGGAACACAATTTCTCACCTGAGTCCCTCAATCCCTAATGCCTCATGTTGCTCAGAGAAAATAAATTCATATTACTCAGAATTTTCATCTTTTAATTGAGTTATTTAATAACAAAAATCTTCATTTCTCAAAATCTAAATAAAGCTAATTTGGCACATATAATTGTGTGTCAGTGAAAATGTGAATAAAATTTAAAGGAATCACAAATACAAAATAATATATAGAATTAAGAGAATGCCTTTATGAAATCATGAGGATTATACACGGAAATCAGTTACCTTGTTCCAGGGCTATCTTTCCAAAACAGAATTTGAAAAACCTATTTCCTCTTTTTCTCCTTCAAAGGTGAGCAAAAACTAATGTGCTGCCACCTACTGACAAAGGAATGAAAGTGAAGCTAAGAACACAAAAAATGTTTCATCTTTTTAACTGTTGACCCCAAACTTCAGAATACCTTGGCTATCTTTCCAAAACAGAATTTGAAAAACCTATTTCCTCTTTTTCTCCTTCAAAGGTGAGCAAAAACTAATGTGCTGCCACCTACTGACAAAGGAATGAAAGTGAAGCTAAGAACACTTGAAAAATGTTTCATCTTTTTAACTGTTGACCCCAAACTTCAGAATACCTGTTTATATTATCTTATTTTAAACATAGTAATGAACACCTTCAAGATTCTTAACCTTCAGTTCAGTTCAGTTCAGTTCAGTCTCTCAGTCGTGTCCAACTCTTTGCGACCTGGTGGACTGCAGCACACCAGGCTTCCTTGTCCATCACCAACTCCTGGGAGTTTACTCAAACTTATGTCCATTGAGTCAGTGATGCCATACAACCATCTCATCCTCTGTTGTCCCCTTCTCCTCCTGCCTTCAATCTTTTGCAGCATCAAGTCTTTTCAAACGAGTCAACTCTTCGCATGAGGTGGCCAAAATATTGAGGTTTCAGCTTCAACATCAGTCCTTCCAATGAAGATTCAGGACTAATTTCCTTTAAGATGGACTGGTTGGATCTCTTTGCAATCCAAGGGACTCTTAAGAATCTTCTCCAACACCACAATTCAAAAGCATCAATTCTTCTGCACTCAGTTTTCTTTATAGTATAACTCTCACATCCATACATGACTACTGGAAAAACCATAGCTTTGACTAGACGGACCTTTGTTGGCAAAATAATGTCTCTGCTTTTTAATATGCTGCCGAGGTTGGTCATAACTTTCCTTCCAAGGAGTAAGCATCTTTTTATTTCATGGCTGCAATCACCATCTGCAGTGATCTTGGAGCCCAAAAAAATAGTCTACCACTGTTTCCACTGTTTCTCTATCTATTTGCCATGAAGTGATGGGCCTGGATGCCATGATCGTTTTCTGAATGTTGAGCATTAAGCCAACTTTTTCTCTCTTCTTTCATTTTCATAAAGAGGCTCTTTAGTTCTTCTTCGATTTCTGCCATAACAGTGGTATCATCTGCATATCTGAGGTTATTGATATTTCTCCCAGCAATCTTGATACCAGCCTGTGCTTCTTCCAGCCCAGTGTTGCTCAGATGTACTCTGCATAGAAGTTAATAAGCAGGGTGACAATATACAGCCTTGACATACTCCTTTCCCGATTTGGAACCAGTCTGTTGCTCCATGTTCAGTTCTAACTCTTGCTTCCTGACCTGCATATAGGTTTCTCAAGAGGCAGGTCAGGTGGTCTGGTATTCCCATCTCTTTCAGAATTTTCCACAGTTTATTGTGATCCACATAATCAAAGGCTTTGGCATAGTCAAGAAAGCAGAAATAGATGTTTTTCTGGAATTCTCCTGCTTTTTCGATGATCCAGCAGATGTTGGTAATTTGATCTCTGGTTCCTCTGCCTTTTCTAAAGCCAGCTTGAACATCTGGAAGTTCATGGTTCACATATTGCTGAAGCCTGGCTTGGAGAATTTTGAGCATTACTTTACTAGCATGTGCTGCTGCTGCTGCTAAGTCACTTCAGTCATTGCTTTCTCCATACTAATGTGTGAGATGATTACAATTGTGCAATAGTCAGAGCATTGTTTGGCATTGCCTTTATTTGGGATGGAATGAAAACGGACATTTTCCAGTCCTGTGGTCACGGCTGAGTTTTCCAAATTTGATGGCATATTGAGTGCAGCACTTTCACAGCATCATCTTTTAGGATTTGGAAGAGCTCAACTGGAATTTCAGCACCTCCACTAGCTTTGTTCATAGTGATGCTTCCTGAGGCCCATTTGACTTCACATTCCAGGATGTCTGGCTCTAGATGAGTGATCACACTATCGTGATTATCTTGGTCATGAAGATTTTCTGTGTATTCTTGCCACCTCTTCTTAATATCTTCTGCTTCTGTTAGGTCCATACAATTTCTGTCCTTTATTGAGCCCATGTTTGAATGAAATGTTCCCCTGGTATCTTTAATTTTCTTGAAGAGATGTCTAGTCTTTCCCAGTCTATTGTTTTCCTCGATTTCTTTGCACTGATCACTGAGGAAGGTTCTTATCTCTCCTTGCTATTCTCTGGAACTCTGCATTCAAATGGTTATATCTTTCCTTTTCTCTTTTGCTTTTTACTTCTCTTCTTTTCACAGCTATTTGTAAGGCCTCCTCAGACAGCCATTTTGCTTTTTTGCATTTCTTTGCCATGGGGATGGTCTTGATCCCTGTCTCCTGTACAATGTCATGAACCTCTGGCCATAGTTCATCAGGCTCTCTGTCTATCAGATCTAGGCCCTTGAATCTATTTCTCACTTCCACTGTATGATCATTAGGGATTTGACTTAGGTCATACCTGAATGGTCTAGTGGTTTTCCCTGCTTCCTTCAATTTAAGTCTGAATGTGGCAGTTAGGAGTTCATAATCTGAGCCACAGTCAGCTCCAGGTCTTGTTTTTACTCACTGTATAGAGCTTCTCCACCTTTGCCTGCAAAGAATATAATCAATCTGATTTTGGTGTTAAGCATCTGGTGATGTCCATGTTTAGTGTCTTCCCTTGTGTCGTTGGAAGAGGGTGTTTGCTGTGACTAGTGCATTCTCTTGGCAGAACTCTATTAGCCTTTCCCTGCTTCATTCTGTATTCCAAGGCCAAATTTGCCTGTTACTCCAGGTATTTCTTGACTTCCTACTTTTGCGTTCTAGTCCCCTATACTGAAAAGGACATCTTTTTTGGATGTTAGTTCTAGAAGGTCTTGTAGGTCTTCGAACCGTTCAACTTCAGCTTTTTCAGCATTACTGGCTGGGACATAGACTTCTTAACCCTAGGGGGAATAATAATCTGTAAATTGATGTAATTGAAAAAGAAAAGCACACCCTTACCCCAACTCCCGGGGAGCGGCAGCTGGTCTAAAAGAGTAAAAGAAAAGCAATGAATGAGTGTGAATTTCACAGATTAGAAACCTTAGCTGCATGCTTCCAGTGGAGGATTGAAGAGACAGTCATTTCCTTATGAGAAAAAGGAACAAAGAAATGTAAACAGTTCTATACTAAGATACACTAACCGCCCATTCAGTCCAGTGTTAGGTCACTGAGGAATTTTGTGCAGGAGGCAAATAGTCGTTTGTGAGACAGGGTGTGTTACCCCTCACAGGGAGAGGAATCTGTTCTCCACCAGCACTATTTCCCCCCTCAGTGACACTTACATATCTATAGAAGGAAGCTAAATTCTCCTTGAAAGCAGGTTTCCAGCTGGCCCACTCATTGGGTGAGCAGTTTCCTAATCAGCATACAATGAGTGCTATAAGCCAAGGATAGCAAGGATCTGCATTTTTCATATCCCACAGATTTCTGGCTCTATGTGCAGTCCCCACCACATGGTAGGGGCTTTATCAATATAGCTGACTGAACAAGTAAGTGGAACCTCTTTCTGTTTCTCTTTCATTTTCTGTGTTTGAGCTCCAAGGAGTGCATCAGAATCTGTTTCTATATTGCTTTGACTAGTTTGATATTCTTGGTGAAAATTAGCTTGGGCCTGAATCACTAAGATAACTCCTCAGTTTTCCACTTCAGTCAGTTATTTGTCAATTAAGTTTTTAAAAAATTTTAAACTGAAATGTAACACCTGCCTCCATTAAAACCTTCAGGTCTCCATTAGTGTGAAACCTGAAGGTTTACTCTCAACACGTCATCCACAGGCAGAATCCAGGGAGAAAGTAGAAGGAGCGCTTATGCTTAGTTAGGAGGATTAGAAATAGTTTTGAAAACAATTAGTTTAGCCTTCCTGATTAAAAGAAAATTATTTAGTTTAGGGAGGCACCTTCCTTTTTTTAGGTCACTAAAACTAGACTCATGAAGCTAAAGCCAGGAAGGGGTCAGGCAATCGCTGCTGTTGTTCAGTCTTTCAGTCATATCCAGCTCTTTGCGACACCATGGCCTGCAGCACACCACACATGCCTTCCTATCCTTCACCGTCTCCCAGAGCTTGCTCAAACTCATGTCCATTGAGTCGATGATGCCATCCAACCATCTCACCTCTGTCACCCCCTTCTCTTCCTGCCCTCAATCTTTCCCAGCAGCAGGGTCTTTTTCAATAAGTGAGCTCTTCGCATCAAGTGGCCAAAGTATTGGAGCTTCAGCTTCAGCATCAGTCCTTCCAGTGAGTATTCAGGGTTGATTCCCTTTAGGATTGATGGTTTGACCTCCTTGCAGCCCAAGGGACTCTCAAAAGTCTTCTCCAACACCATAGTTCAAAAGCATCAATTCTTCTGCACTCAGCCTTCTTTATGATCCAACTCTCACATCTGTATATGACTACTGGAAAAATCATAACTTTGACTATATGGACTTTTGTTGGCAAAGTGATGGTGATTTTACATTACTTGTATTAAGGAATCACTTGTTCACATTGGCCAGGAGCCCAACAGGTTATGGTCTGGAAGTCTACCTTGTTCAAAGGTCTTTAGCTCTAAATTAAGAACTTATGCATAGACCAGGCACAGAGTCTAACACCTGGAGCCTTTGCAAATTTTCCAGAATCTTTTTATCAAACCATCCAATGTAATGCACTTCACAATGTATGACTAAGAGCTCTTATCTTAGACAAGAAAGAGATCTAAACAGCAGCAAAAGATAAAGTAAACAGATGATTAAAAATTTGAAACTTTGTAAGATTCCTCCTTCTTAAGGAAGACAAGATCAATGAATTTTCAGGACTGATCTCCTTTAGGATGGGCTAGTTGGATCTCCTAGCAGTCCAAGGGACTCTCAAGAGTCTTCTCCAACAACTCAGTTCAAAAGCATCAATTCTTCGGCATTCAGCTTTATTTATATTTCAACTGTAACATCCATACATGACTACTAGAAAAACCATAGCCTTGACTAGACAGACCTTTGTTGGCAAACTAATATCTCTGCTTTCTAATGTGCTGTCTAGGTTGATCATAGCTTTTCTTCAAAGGAGCAAGCATCTTTTAACTTCAAGGCTGCACCACTCACCATCTGCAGTGATTTTGGAGCCCAAGAAAATAAAGTCTCTCACTGTTTCCCCATC
The DNA here is from genome assembly GCA_006408695.1 of Aepyceros melampus. Classification (NCBI taxonomy): domain Eukaryota; kingdom Metazoa; phylum Chordata; class Mammalia; order Artiodactyla; family Bovidae; genus Aepyceros; species Aepyceros melampus. The sequence goes on from SJXQ01002011.1 coordinate 86,458, forward strand.
TATTACCATGAAGTGATGGGACAAGTTGCCATGACCTTAGTTTTCTGAATGTTGAGTTTTAAGCCAATTTTTTCACTTTCCTCTTTCACTTTCATCAAGAGGCTCTTTAGTTGGAAAAAAAAAAAAGTTGAAAAGGTATATAAAAATACCAGATAGGAAAACTTTGCAACTGTCCAGGGAAGAAGTCATAAGAATCAAAATTATAGGTAAAGTGATAGAAGATGGAAGGAGGAGGAGCAGAAGGGACAGTTTTGAAAATCTTTAAGAGAACTTATTGACAGGACTGAATGAGAAGTGTAAGGGATGGGCAGGAGTCAAAGACAATGCTAAGCCTTTGAACCTGGGGACCAGAAAAACTTTGGTGAGGAAAACAGATGTGAGGAACCTACGTGGTTCAGGGGAAAGTTACACAAATGGAGTTCCCAAAAAACAGTCACCAATTTAAATATAGATCTCAGAAGAGGAGTTAAACTTAGATTGCTGCTGCTGCTAAATCACTTCAGTCATGTCTGACTCTGTGCCACCCCATAGACAACAGCCCACCAGGCTCCCTCATCCCTGGGATTCTCTAGGCAAGAACACTGGAGTGGGTTGCCATTCCCTTCTCCAATGCATGAAAGTGAAAAGTCAAAGTGAAGTCGCTCAGTCATGTCTGACTCTCCGCGACCCCATGGACTGCAGCCTACCAGGCTCTTCTGTCCATAGGATTTTCCAGGCAAGAGTACTGGAGTGGGGTGCCATTGCCTTCTCTGGACCTCATCTGCCTCACCTCCTCCACTTCCATCTACTGTCTAATATTATTGTTTTAACTCCCTCATTCTCTCCTTTTTCATTTTCATTTCATTATAAAGTCATATCTAATCTTAGCTTATCAACCCCATATCTACTTAGTTGCTTGCTTGTTAGCCGTCAACCCAATACAAAATTAACATTCCCCACACTATTATATGCTGTAAGACCTCGCGGCCTTTTCTCAGAATCTGTCGCTCCAAAGACCACAGTGACTAGAATTCGATGCAATCAGCTTAGAAGAGAAAGAAATATTTCCAGTGCACTTTATGAGGACAGCATAATCCCAAGAAAGGCACTACAATAAGAGAAAACTGTAAACTAAAATCATTCATGAACATAGACACATACATACTGGAAAAATTAGCAAATCAAATCCAGAATCATATCAAAAATATATTAGCATTTATGTTAGGGGAAGAACACTGACTGAAACCACCCACCCTGGCCAGGCACCATAGTAACCATTTGCGTGAGTTGTTTTACAACAGGAGGTCCTGGTAAGGAACAGGGAACTAATAAGCTACCACCAACTGGAAGAGTTCAGGAAAGGTCAAAAGGAGACACCACATGTCTGACCACCTCCCAGAATCCTTCTCTTTGGCATCCATCTTGGCTGAACAAGGCGCACACCACCAGGAAGGACGCTGAGTCAGAATGATTGGCTAAAGACAACCCAGAAACTAACCCCATCACCATAAAACTTGAGACTGCGAGCCACATGGCAGAGCTGTTCTCCTGGTTCCCTTACCCTACTGCTCTCCACCCGGGTGCCCTTTCCCAATAAAATCTCTTGCTTTGTCAGCACATGTATCTCCTCAGACAACTCATTTCTGAGCGTTAGACAAGAGCCCAGTTTCAGGCCCTGGAAAGGGTCCCCCTTCCTGCAACACTTATATTAAATGTAAAATATTGTAATACCTCAATTAAATGACTAAGACTGTCATACTTGCTTTAAAAAATAAAAAATTTATATGGCCTTATAAAAAAGACATCAATAATACATGACACAGAAATTTTGGAAGAGACTTCTCTTTCAAAGAGAAAATAAGAACTTGGAAATAAGAACTTCATGCAAACACTCTCCAAAATAAAGCTGGTGCTGTTATATTAGTGGCAACAAAGTAAGCAAGATGCATGACTATAAAAATAAGAGCAAAAATCACATAATAAAAGGGTCAATCTACCAGAAGGTATAAAAATTCTGTATTTTACTGCACCAATGTTATGGGTTCAAAATACGTAAATAAAAAGGAAAGGAGACAAATCCATAATTACAGTGGGGACTTGAACTCTTTGTTTTTAATAACTAGATAAAGTAGAAAAAAATCAGAAAAGATAGAAATGATCTAAACAAAAAAATACAAAAAGTTGCCCTCGCTTTCATATATAAAATACTGAAAATAATAAAGAACACACATTCTTAGCAAATGGCCCTATTTGCTTACATATTAGTTCATGAAGCAAGTCTCAAATTATTTTTTAAATAAATGCATTCATAACATATTTTTCACAACAGTGAAATTAAGTCAAGTATCAAAACAAGAAGAAATACAAGAAACACATATGCACATCATTTGGAAATAAACCAGACAGCAAACAATTTTTTAAAAACAAAGAAGAACTGGAAAATATTTGGAACTGAATGATAATTATGGTAGTATCTATATAAATTTTTGGAAAGTAATGAAAACAGTGCTTAGAGAAAAATATACAGTCTTAAAAGCATATAAAACAAAAGCTTGAAGTTCTACAATCAAAATATCCATCTTTGAAAGTTTAGAATTTTTTAAAAAGCAGCAAATTAAACCCAAAACAAATTAAACAAAGGAAATAATTAAGATGAGGGTGCAGACTAATGAAATTAAAAAAATAAGCATTCAAAATACAAAAATGACAAAAGTGTGTTCTCTACTTTTAAAAAACTAATAAAAATTAGGCACTCTCTCACAGGATTATTCAACAATTTTGTTAATAGTAGGAACTAAAGCATATCATTATAATCCTCCAAGTACTAAAAAGATAGATATTAGGCTTTATCAACAAGTTTATACCACTAACAAAAAAGATTAACTCCTAGGGGGGGAAAAAAAAATTCCAATATAACAAACACAGTAAGAAAGAGCATTTATAATTTTAAATCTTCCTAAAAAAGAAATCTGGCTCTAGGACCAAAATTTTAAGACATCAGCCTCACACAAACTCTTCCAGAATAAACTTTCCAACTTTTTATGAGTTGAATAAAATCTTTATAAAATACTTGACAAAAACATTCAAGGAACAAAAACTAGAGAAAAATGTCTCTAGTAAACATAGATGAAAATTCTTAAAATAGCAGCAACTTAATGTGGCAATTTATTGGATGGATAAAACAACACAATGAAGTGTGACAGCTTTTGGAGTGTACGAATGGTCTAATATTTAAATTCAATCTGTAATTCACTACAGTAACAGAATAAAGATAAAAAATCGTATAATCTTCTCAAGAGATGTAGAATACATCTTTCATAAAAGTCAATACCATTGTAACACATAGCAAACTAATCAAAAAAGGGAACCTTATTATTCTGATAAAGTACATTTCAACAAACTTATATTCAGTGATGAAATATAGAAAATTCTTATTCTAAGATTCAAATTAAAAGAATACTACCATCATCCCTTTTATACAACATTCTACTGGTGGTACTAACCATCAAATGAAGAATTAAAAGTAAATAAAACATATTAACTTTGGGAAAGCAAAGACAAATTTCGCATTATTCTTAGACAACATGATTTTATATCTTAGAAAATACAAATAAACTCAGGAAAAAATCATCAAAATTAATAAGAAATTTAGAAAAGTCTCTGTATAAAAGGTCAATATTTAAAAAACAATTATATTTCTATATACCACAAAAAATAATTAGAGAATGATAGTTTTTAAAAGATAAAATTTAAAAATAATATCACTGATGAACATAGATGCAAAAATCCTTAACAAAATTCTAGCAATCAGAATCCAACAACACATTAAAAAGTGAAGATCATGGCATCTGGCCCCATCACTTCATGGGAAATAGATGGGGAAACAGTAGAAACAGTGTCAGACTTTGTTTTTTTGGGCTCCAAAATCACTGCAGATGGTGACTGCAGCCATGAAATTAAAAGGCGCTTACTCCTTGGAAGAAAAGTTATGACCAACCTAGATAGTATATTCAAAAGCAGAGACATTACTTTGCCGACTAAGGTCCGTCTAGTCAAGGCTATGGTTTTTCCTGTGGTCATGTATGGATGTGAGAGTTGGACTGTGAAGAAGGCTGAGCGCAGAAGAATTGATGCTTTTGAACTGTGGTGTTGGAGAAGACTCTTGAGAGTCCCTTGGACTGCAAGGAGATCCAACCAGTCCATTCTGAAGGAGATCAACCCTGGGATTTCTTTGGAAGGAATGATGCTAAAACTGAAGCTCCAGTACTTTGGGCACCTTATGCGAAGAGTTGACCCATTGGAAAAGACCCTGATGCTGGGAGGGATTGGGGGCAGGAGGAGAAGGAGACGACTGAGGATGAGATGGCTGGATGGCATCACGGACTCAATGGACATGAGTCTGAGTGAACTCCGGGAGTTGGTGATGGACAGGGAGGCCTGGCGTGCTGCGATTCATGGGGTCGCAAAGAGTCGGACACGACTGAGCAACTGAACGGAACGGAACGAAGAAATTAAATCTTAACGGTTCTCGAAGTTGTATTATAAGTTTTAACATTACTAAGAAACTACATCTTAATTGTTCTCAATGCACACAAAAAGTGATAAATATGTAACATGGAAGAAGTGTTAGCTAATACTACTACTACAGTAATCCTATTGCAATACACAAATTACCAAACCAACACATTGTGCATCTTATATTTAGTGTTACGTGTCAATTATATCTCAATTTAAATATGTATAAACATAGTTGAAGTGGGAAGTCACACACTGGGCCCTACTGTGCACTGGATAGGCCTTAACCTTCATACTATCATCTGGCTCCTGTACTGTGCACACACACACACACACACACACACACAGTCATCTGGCTCCTGTACTGTGCACACACACACACACACACACACACACACTGTTCCCTGACATTTCAGGATGTGTTCAGAATTTCTTGGTGGTTTGCATTCTTAGAACATCACTGTTTTTCCTGTGTTCAAAGTATGTTCTGGTTTAAGTGTGGCTTCTTGACAATCAGCTTGCTCTTTCTTTGAGTCTCACTAAACCCCATGTGCGGTGGGCCTACCAGAATTCTGTGCTCCTGGGGCACTGTAGATGTTAACAGAATGGCAAGGAATGGTGGTAGACCACATGTCCCAGGATCTCTCCTGCCCTATTAGAGTTACTGAAACACACCAAGATAAAATTGCTAAGGCTTTTAACAGAGCATTGGCAGGCCGCTGAACTGAGCTCAGGGCTTGTGAATGTGGAGCAGAGTGCCGTAGTGCTATGCCCAGGTCATCAGCGACTCACGGGCGCCTAACTCCACAGGCCTGGATGAGACCACCCATGAGGAGATAGAAAGAACAAGCAGTCTCAGACACAAGCACTGTGTTGGTTCAACGTTTTGAGATTGATCTGAGGAGACAGTCCATAAAGGAGAGACTGAGAAACCAGCCAGGAAGGTCGCAGGTCACGATATGCAGAACTACCTGGCCATAATGTTCTTACAGTATGTTCTGGAACTCTCATTCAGTGACAGAACAAACAGGATGACACTGATGTGTGAAGGTCTCACTACTGAGATTCTGGTATAACCACCAGTACTGTGGGGTGGGTAGGCAGAGGTGGGTCATTTAATAGAGGTGAACTGGGATATTAGTGCTCTCATGGAGAAGCACAGTAACATTCAAACCTTTTTTTTTTTTTTGCTGTTGTTTTTTAATTAAAGAGCAGTTGATTTACGATATGGTGTTAGTTTTAAGTATACAGTAAAGTGATGCAAAATAATTCAGTTATATAACTGAATTATATATATTTTTACTTTCAGCTTACTTTTTATAGTTTATTAAAAGATTTCACATATTGCTCCCTGTGTTATCCAGTAAACACTTGCTTATCTATTTTATGTATAGTAATCTGTTAATCTCATACTCCTAATTTATCTCTCACACTCCTTTCCCCTTTGGTAACCATAAGTTTGTGTTCTATATCCTCTGTTTCACAGGTCCATTTGTATTACTTTTTAGATTCTACATTTAATATCATATAGTATTTATTTCATTTAGTATGATAATCTCTAGGCCCATCCATGTTGCTGCAAATGGTAACTCTTCATTCTTTTTTACGCCCAGTATTCCATTGCATGTATGTACCTCTTCTTTATCTGTTCATTACTGACAGCTGCTTCCATGTCTTGGCTGTTATAAACAGTGCTGCTGTGTGCATTGGAGTGCACGCATCTTTTTAAGAGTTTTCATCTTTTCCAAATATATGCCCAGGAGTGCGATTTCTGGTTCAAACAGTAGGCCTATTTTTAGTTTTTAAAGGAAGCTCCATTGTGGCTGCACCAATTTACATTATCCACCAACAGTGTAGGAAGGCTCCCATTCTCCATACCCTTTTCAGCACTTATTTGTAGATATTTTGATGATTAGCAATCCTGACAGGTGTGAAGTGATACCTCATTGTGGTTTTGATTTGCATTTGAAAGCAAGTTTTAAATAGACTTCAGGTTCAGAGAGAGAGGCTCTCAAGGAAATTTTGGTTAGGTGCCTCTATTTGGGACTATTTCAACTGGTGCTGCGGCAGCAGGTGTATGTTTTTCCCTTGAGGTAAGAAAACAAACTCTACCTGGTAGGTGATGGCAGCTGCTTACAGCAGTAACCCTGCCAAGTGGGCCAGAACCCACTTGGACATTCCTAGCATATATTTTGGAATGCAATTTCTCACCTGACCCAAAAAGAAGAGTTACAATTGTCCCGCAATACCAATTTGGCTTTCTTTTTACAATTGGGCTCGGTATCCTGCACTGAGCCCGGTGGACTAAGGAACTGGGTGTCTGTGAGCGCGTGCTGCTGCCCCACGCTTGGCTTGGCTCCTCCATCACTTGGGCTCCTCTCCTTCCTCTGGAGTGGCCTGGACTGGTCGGTCCTTATCATCAGCCATGCCACAAACCCTGGAAATGCGCACCATGTCATTTCCTCCCGACTGCAAAAAGCAGTGCTGGTGGAGGTGTGTCTGCTTGGGGCTTGGAGGCCCGTCACAGGGCGGCAACAGCGCAGGTGAGGCTGGCGATCTTGGTGCGTCAGGGGAACACAGGCTGGAAGGGGCGGCTTGGGTGCATGTTGCGGTGAAAGCAGCTTGGGGGTCCCATGGTGTAGAAAGACAATGTTTCCTGGCTTTAGACAGTGAGTTGGTTAGGACTCTTAAAATCAGCATTACTGAAGTACAACTTGTATGTCATGAAACACAATATTATGTTTTTTGGTACATGAATTTTAAACTTAAGTCACTGTTCCAGTATTGGAACATTTGTCATCATTGTATAACATCCCTTCAGTGTCCCTTTCCTGTCAATTCCCATTTTCTTACCCAGCCCCTGGCAGCCTCTGAATTGCTTTCTGCTAAAGATTTATCTTCTCTGATAAATGGAAACTTATGTGTGATCTGTGTCTGGCTTCTTTCACTTAGCATATTTTTGAGGTTCATCTTTTATTGTTTCAGTGTAAGTGCTTCTTTTTTAGTGATGATGGCCCAAGTAACTCCAGAGGTTAGAGATGGGGGTTGTACAAAGCTGTATAGGAATAAGAGACCATTCTCACTGACCTAGCAGGGTCTGTGCTAACAAAACAGATAAAGAACATGGTAACATTGGTCCTGATGTCTCAAGGACAGTGGAGATGATGATCAAAGCTGAGAAGTTAAAGAAATAGCTAAATTCTAGTTAAATTCTGTGGTTCATTCAGATGTTACTTGACCTGTGTCGAGCGTATCTGTATCTACATCTGCCCTGTTCACACTCCAGGGTTTTAGAACAGCAATACTGGAATGCTATAACTTCCATTTTAGAGAAGTTAGACACCTTATTTGGGGAGGTATCTGGTAAAACTGAACCAGGAAAGAATGAGGGCTCCTGGGAGAAACGGCTGACTTGCAGGGCTGGGCACATAAAGTATAAGATGAGCCTGGATCATCTTGTGCCCGAAGTAAGAAAGGCTCAAGAACATTAGAGTCATGTCAGGGACACAGGCACTAGACTGCGGACAGGTCAGTCCTGGGGAATTTTACGATCATAGTAAGTGATGATAGGAATGCACTGTACAATAAAAGTGTCCATACTAATATAAATAAATAAATAATTAATGGAGAAAGGACAGCTGTATCTGTAGGTCTCTAACAACTGCCGAAATAATAATGGAATTATAAAAAAAAAAATCATTTGCCTTCACCATAGTAATACTTGATTCAGGTAAGAAAAGTCAACATATGCTAAAACCAATAGGTAAACGTGTGTTAAAGAACAAGATATTAACATAGTTTCAAGGTATCTCCCCATAAAATACTTATAAATTGCTAACTTATAAGTTTCAAATACAAATTAACTTCCAAGTTTGCAGTTTTTCCAGTAGTCGTGTATGGATGTGAATGTTAGACCATAAAGAAAGCTGAGTGCTGAAAAAGTGATGCTTTTGAACTGTGATTGCTGGTGAAGACTGTTGAGAGTCCCTTGGACAGCAAGGAGATCCAACCAGTCAATCCTAAAGGAAATCGTCCTGAACATTCACTGGAAGGACTGATGCTGAAAGTCTTAATATTTTGGTCACTTAATGTGAAGAACTGACTTATTGGAAAAGACCCTGATGGAAGGAAAGATTGAAGACAGGAGGAAGAAGGGGACCAGAGGATGAGAGGGTTGGAATGCATCACCAACTCAATGGACATGAGTTTGAGCAAGCTCTGTGAGTTGGTGATGGACAGGGAAGCCTGGTGTGCTGCAGTCCATGGGGTCAGAGTCAGACACGAATGAGCAATTGAACTGGAGAGTTTGAAAAAAGCTGGAAAACAAATTTTTACCAACTGATGAAAGCTACCATGATCAGGCATAGGACAAATTCATATCATGTGTTTTCTGATAAGGCCATGAGAAGTACACAGTATTTATTTTTTTGAAGTGTTCCAACCAAAAATAATACAACTTGAGGAAAATTAAACAAACTCAAACTATGCCTTATACTTTTGAGACTTTTTTTTTAACTAGTTCACACTTTATATGAATTTCTTTCATTTTTAGCTGTGCCAGGATCCCATCCAGGTGGCATGCATTCTTTATGGTGAAGTGTTAACATATCGAATTATTCATTCAGAAATCTGGTATATTTTCCATATTTAATTATAGAAAATTCATGTTGTTTTTGAAATTTACCTGCCTTCCCCTCACACACAAAAAATCCCGAGTCTCAATTCTTTTTTTTTTTTTGTATCCAAAATGTGTTTATTGGGATGGCTTCCCATTCATCTTGATACAGGATACTCTTAGTGCTGCTTCAGCCTGAAGGAGCATCCTTCTGTAAGCCTTGGCTTTTCCTCTTGTAGGCTGGCAGAGGACAGTAGAGCAGCCAACACACAAAACTACTGTGTTTGCACATGGCTAAAGACTGCAGTGATTTTACAGCATCCTGGGCATTTCACATCCATGAAATAGCAATTAGGACTCTGCACCAGGCACTCTTTCTTGTGTATCCTCTTCTCTTCTGGAGAGAGATGGAGATCCTTTGCCAGAGGCATATTCTCATGGGGAGCTCGTCACTGCCAGAAAGGCCATTCTTTAAAAAACAAACAAACAAACAAAAAAAACTATAATGTTAGGTCTATGTGCAAAAATATAAAGGATATTGTGATTGTAGGTTAACAATTGCATGTTAAGATTTATTTTGTCTGTATGTTTTTACTGACTGACTTATTTCCTATTTCAATTCAGTTGCTCAGTCATGTCCAACTCTGCGACTCTGTGGACTGCAGCAGACCAGGCTTCCCTGTCCATCACCAACTCCCAGAGCTTGCTCAAACTCATGTCTATCAAGTCGGTGATGTCATCCAACCATCTCATCCTCTGTTGTTGCCTTCTCCTCCTGCCTTCAATCCTTCCCAGCATCAAGGTCTTTTCCAATGAGTCAGTTCTTCCTATCAGGTGGCCTAAGTATTGAGCCTTCAGCTTCAGTATCAGTCCTTTCATAGAATATTCAGGACTGATTTCCTTTAGGATTGACAGATTTCCTATTTCCAGGCAAGTATGAATCTGTTGCATGACGACATGACTCAGTTTCTTAAAAATTTAATTAATTGACTACTACCTGTATCTTTGGTAATTCTGTTCAAAAAAAGAAAGATAAGGAATAGGCTTTGTTTGTGGGGATTCAAGTCTAATGGACCACATACACTCACATGCACACAACAGAGGTCAGTACTATCACCACTGTCTCCGTGAGAAAGAAGGCCAGGAGATTTTGATGGTTAAGACTGTGATCACTGAAATAAGTTAACTCAACTTCAGATCCTAACTCTGCTCTCACTTTGTAGCCTTACCTTGGGCAGGTGATTCACTTGTCTTAAAGTTCTATAAAATGGGGAAGGAATTCTACCTCAGGACTGTTATACAGAATAGTGATATCTAAGGCATATGAAGCAATTAGTATAATCCTGATATGTAATAGTAAATTTTCATAAATTATGCTGTGATTATAATAAATACTCACCTGAAAACCTTATAATACACAAATGAGCTGGAGAATACCTAACCCTATGGAGAGTAAAGAAAATCAGATTATATGAACCCCTTATTTAGGGATGTGAACCACAGTTTACTTCTTTCTGATAGCCCTACTCACAGTGGCTGCCATCCACATTTTCTCTCCCCAATTCAGCAATCTCACTCTGAATACAAGAGTATACTCCTACTTCTAAATTAAGGCGTTATGTCCTCACAAACACTTTCTTCAAACTCAAAGAAAGCAATGTGCTTGAAATACTATAAACTTGCCAAAAATCTGAATGGCAATGATAATAAAGGAAAATACAGACTACATGATAAAAAAAAGATGGTATTGAGAGGAAATAGTAGGAGCACAGAGGTTGCTTGAGCAGTAGAAATGGAGACTGCTGAATCATTTTTCTTTGTGATACAGGCTCATCACCACCCACAGCCATAAAAATACATTCTACAAAACCAAAGCCACTATCCTTCCTTAGTCAATACCTGTCTTCTTTCCTATAAAGCTCTCTCTCTCTCATAATCCCTATAAACTTTGCACAGAATACAAGCTCACTCATAATCAACCTACCTTGCTAGTTGTTTGCCACTATACAATATCATAGTAGTTCAAAAACATTTATAGAGCATGTAACATAAATATCCATAGTACAATCTATGCAAAATGTTATGATGGAGTTTATAAAGATGATTAAGATGATACAGTTTGACCTACAGTTAATTCAAACAGAGGTCAGCAAATTAGGCCTTAGGGTCAAATCTGGCCATAACATTTGGTTATATGTTGTCTGGGATTGTTTTACTCATACAACAAATTATCAGTTATGACCAAGATCGTATGCTTTTCAAAGCTGAAGATATTTATTGTTTTGGCCATTTACAGAAAACGTTTGCCAACCTCTGTAACAGGAGTTGCAACTACAATAAAAATGCCTTACTGTACTAACTGCCAATTAAAAAGCTACAAATAAAGAATTAGAGTTCAGAAAGTTGGAGTGCTCACTTTTAGCAGTGTCATTTTGAGGAAACTTTTGAAGGAGGTACCAATAGCAATAGGACTAGAAGAATAAGAATGCAGACTGGTTATAAACTTCTGGGCAACAAAAAATGATGAAAATGTATGAAGCAAAGAAAAAGTAAGAGAGAGGATAGAGCTTGCCAATTAGATTAGGCATTATTCTCTTATGACTAATATTCAGAGGCATTCTCATCTTTACCATTTTTCTAATCTGCATGTATGTTTTATACAAGTCAAATTCCATATGCCTCTAAGATTCTCTCTCAATTATACACTTGCTTTCCAGCTGATAACCCCACTCTAATGCAGCAAACTCACAGATATGAATTTGGTAACATTATAATGACATTTTCTGAAACTGTGCCTTAATATAACCTTCTTAAATCTTTTTCTATCATTTGATATTAAATATTTATTCAGCATCAAAAGAGATATTGTTTACCTTCCAAAACAAAATCATGTGACTTTACAACAATTTGCCAAGATTATTACTGCTCTGCTCTTCTCATTTGTGTTTGTTCCTTTTTGCTGAGGTTCTATTAGGTAAAAAAGCTAGATGGACTCATAGGACTTCTAAGTCTTCAAACACTAAAAATTATTTTGCTTTAATCAGAAAGGGTAGATTACATTAACAGGTCTAGGAGAGTTACTTTTAAAAGCTCTTGAAAACTAAGTTTTCATAAAAAAATTTATTGCACAAAGACAATTTATGCTTACATGTAAAAATACCTTAGGTTCAATATGAAAACTGCTGTCATATTACCTTTTGGCTAAGTATTCAGATAGTTACATTTTTATAACCTGCTTTATATATGTACAACCTAGGAGAAATGTGAACTACAAAACAAACAAACAAAATTTCCAGTATTTGTAAGTAAGAAAAAATGGCTGTCTTATTTGAAATATATATAATTCTCAAAAGTATAAAAGAATAGGCCATAACATGTAAAACTTGAAGTATTATAGATTGGGCAAAAAAAAAAAAAAAAAATCTAGGGGATAAGAGGAACAACAGAGAAAGGGAACAAGGGACTGAGAGACAAAGCAAACAAGCACAACCGAGACAGCCCAAATTCATACAACTGCTCTGCTGATGTGAAGAGATAAAGAAAAAATGGGCTTTCAAAGTTGAAGACTAAAATGTTTTACTATTTCAACATAAAATTCCTTGAGAACCCTCATAATATGTACATGGTTCTGGAACAAGATTCTTACTTCTTAGCTTATTAACAATGTGTACATTTGAAAATAAATATATACAATACTTCAAACCATTCAAGATTGCATTTAAGCAATGACATCCAAGGAAACAGAATTCAGGCACTGTGAAACACTTCCTTGTTTGACAGTCTTAAATCTTCATTACACACATGTTGCTTTTAAAGTTGTTATCTTACAGTGACAATCATCTTGACAGGCCAAACCCAGTTTTATTTTCTCCAGTACTGCAAAAATTAAAAACAACAAAAAGAAAATTAGCTTCTCTATTCACAAAGAAGAGAAACAACAGTTTATAGTCAAAAAATTTAGAATAGGACAAACATGTAATTCTTTAACAGAAAAAGACAAAGAACAACAACAATAAAAACTTTAGGTAATTCCAGTTTATATGAGCAAATATTTTGGGAAAGGAATGTTTGCTAACTGTAAGCTCAAGATGACTTCATTATTAAACAGCAGACAAATCTAGAACTAGGAAGGCAAAAAGTCCACTGAATTCTGGAGTGATAGATGATTAATACTTTGGGCAATAAGCTTAGTTCTTGGTGCACATTTTTTAAGAGACTGTGAAAACTGTTAATATATTCCACATATTGTGAAGTTAATGCACAATACAGAGTACAGAAATGGTTTGCAAAAAAATAAAAGGAAGCAGTGCTGAAAGAACAACAAAGACCCAGTAAATAATTTTTTTGCAAATAGAACTGCCTTATGATCCAGCAATCCCACTGCTGGGCATACACACCGAGGAAACCAGAATTGAAAGAGACACGTGTACCCCAATGTTCATCGCAGCACTGTTTATAATAGCCAGGACATGGAAGCAACCTAGATGTCCATCAGCAGATGAATGGATAAGAAAGCTGTGGTACATATACACAATGGAGTATTACTCAGCCATTAAAAAGAATACATTTGAATCAGTTCTAATGAGGTGGATGAAGCTGGAGCCAATTATACAGAGTGAAGTAACCCAGAAAGAAAAACACCAATACAGTATGAGGTGAGGTGAGGTGAAGTCGCTCGGTCGTGTCTGACTCTTTGCGACCCCGTGGACTGTAAACTACTAGGCTTCGCAGTCCATGGGATTCTCCAGGCAAGAATACCGGAGTGGATTTCCATTTCCTTCTCCAGAGAATCTTCCCAACCCAGGGATCGAACCCAGGTTTCCCGCATTGGAGGTAGACGCTTTAACCTCTGAGCCACCAGTATACTTACACATATTTATGGAATTTAGAAAGATGGTAATGATAAACCTGTACGCAAGACACAGATGTATAGAACAGCCTTTTGGACTCTGTGGGGGAGGGAGAGGGTGGGATGATTTGGCAGAGTGGCAGTGTAACATGTATGATATCATAAGTGAAACGAATCGCCGGTCTAGGTTTGATGCAGGGTGCAGGATGCTTGGGTCTGATGCACAGGGATAATCCAGAGAGAAGGTGTGGGGTGGGAGGAGGGAGGTGGGGGTCGGGATTGGGAGTTCATGTACACTCGTGGCTGATTCATGTCAATGTATAGCAAAATGAATACAGTATTGTAAAGCAAAACAAACTAAAAAATAAAAATTATTTAAAAAAAAAGAATTTTTTTGGAGTTATTAACAACGATGTTTGGGGCTATTAATGTAACATTGATTCATTAACAAAGATGATGCTGTTAAAGTGCTGCACTCAATATGCTAGCAAACTGGGAAAACTCAGCAATGGTCATAGGACTGGAAAAGGTCCGTTTTCATTTCAATCCCCAAGAAGGACAATGCCAAAGAATGTTCACACTACTGCACAATCACGCTCATTTGACATGCTAACAAGGTAATCCTCAAAATCCTTCCAGCTAGGCTTCAAAAGTACATGAACCAAGAATTTCCAAATGTACAACTGGATTTAGAAAAGACAGAGGAACCAGAGATCAAATTGTCAACATCCACTGATTCACAGAAAAAACAAGAGAATTCTAAGAAAACATCTACTTCTGTTTCATTGACTGCACTAAAGTCTTTGACTGTGTGGATCACAACAAACTGTGGAAAATTCTTAAAGAGATGGGAACATCAGACCACCTGACTTGCCTCCTGAGAAACCTGTGTGGAGGTCAAGAAGCAACAGTTAGAACTGGACATGGAACAACAGAGTGGTTCCAAATTGGGAAAAGAGTACATCAATTCTGTATATTGTCACCCTGCTTATTTAACTTCTGTGCAGAGTACATCATGTGAAATGCTGGGCTGGATGTGAAATTCCAAGCTGGAATCAAGACTGTCAGGAGAAATATCAATAACCTCAGATAAGCAGATAACTAAAGAACCTCTTGATGAAGGTGAAAGAGTGAAAAAACTGGCTTAAAACTCAACATTCATAAAATGAAGATCATGGCATCTGGTTTTATCACTTTGTGGCAAATAGATGTGGAAAATGTGAAAATGGTAGCTGATTTCATTTCCCTGGGCTTCAAAATCAATGTGGACGGTGACTATAGTCACAAAATTAAGACACTTGCTCCCTGGAAACTTTCTGTTTTGATCAATGGAATATTTTACATTTCTGTTCTTTATTCCTAAAGGCAAAATACAGTCCATACAATATAAAATCAGAATAATGTTCTGATCTCTTCTCCTCTGGGCATCTTTTGCTTCTGTGCCTTCTCAAACCAGATGAGAGAGTACAGCAGTTACAATGGAAACATTCTACACAGGGTTTAAGTGCTAAGGTCTGTACATAAAGGTAAAATGGAATATAAATAAAATGAATAAAAGCAAAATAGGAAGCTTTCCCCTTAGGACTGAGGCAAAAAACCTAGTTCTTTGAGTAGCAGATGGGGCAGATGGCTTGTATATAGAGGCCATGTTGTACCAAAAAACCCCCAAGAACCTTCAATATTGGAATCACATTCAGCACGGTAAGATGTCATGTTATGGGAGGATCGTAGGCCCTGAATTACTTCGGAGGGAGTCCCTGACACATCTGCTAGATATGGGGGAAATGTCAGGCATACTAAACATACTCTTTCCCCCTTTCATGATGTGTGCTTTAATCTCAAGTGTGAGAGTGTGTGTACAGCTGGCTTCTCTTCATCCAAGGTGCACTGGGGCTGCACACTCCTGTGACCTTCTGCTGGGCCCTGTGCTCTTCCTCCTTGAATACCAAAGGGGCTAAGGAAGGGTTCCTGCCAGATGGATGGCAGTGGGATGTGCTCTTAGTATGCTGAGCTGGAACTCACCTACAATTTCCAATCTGTTCATAAATTTTTACATTTAGTGTGCCAAAAATATATCTCTAACCTGAATCTATATTCATGTAATGAGATTTAATATGTATTAAGATTAATGGAAATCATCCCCCACCCCTTTCTCCAGACTTTTACCATCAATCAACGAAGAGAGACAGACAGGAAAAAGCAGAAACTAGAAAGAAATGGGCTGCAATATGAGAGATTTCCATTGAAAGGCGTAGTTTTAGAGCAGGAAGCGACCCAAACTAAGTGGTATCCACCTTTTTGCACAGATAAGACCAGAAGGCCCTATAAGAAAATTCTGAAGGGAAGAGCTCTGATGATGCAATTTTAAAGACAATGACCCAAATAAAAGTGGTTTTCAGTGGAAAATTTCCACCACTATAGGTGGGTGTTGCTAGGCAACAAATATTGCAGTGTTTAATCTCAACCCTTCCTAGCAAATGGCATGATGGAATAAAACAAGCCTTTCGGCATGTCAATATAGCACCAGTATCTGGCCATTTTTCACTTGTTTTTAAGAATATTTCTTTAATGCAGTAAGAACGTCTGTTAACATATCTACCTCCATTTTATAAAAACTGGGTTCTATAATCCATGATGATTAATAGGAATGCACTAAAATTAGCATAAAATCAATTAGCAAAATGCATCCTTATAATAAATGCTGAGTGACAAAGAAACATGTTGATCATCAAAACTTGAGTGTGCATGTGATTTACTAGGATCAATACTTAGAAAATGCATATGTAAGGATGTGAATTTCAAAGGAAAATACATTCCCTCAGAGATTAGTTATGAAACAACTATGCATGTATATAATTTTATAATCTGAAAAGACTTAGGTGAAGTTAAGACCTTGTTTGGACTTCCCTGGTGGCTCAGAGGTTAAAGCGTCTGCCTCCAATGCAGGAGACTTGGCTTCGATCCCTGGGTCGGGAAGATCCCCTGGAGAAGGAAATGGCAACCCACTCCAGTATTCTTGCCTGTGGTTGGAGGAGCCTGGCAGGCTACCGTCCACTGGTCGTAAAGAGTCGGACACGACTGAACAACTTCACTTTCACTTTCACTAAGACCTTGTTTAGTGTCTCTGGTACTTTTCAATACCTAAGCAAATTCCAAATAGAATTAATGTCTTAATGTTACTCATATTGATATTGTTTGTTGTATAATAGTATGAACACAGGTGACATTTAAAAAATTATTTATTCTTAATTTATTTTTTGGCTGTGCAGGTCTTCATTGCTGCATGGACTTTTCTCCAGCTGTGTGTGGGGTGGGGGGAGGGACTACCCTCTAGTTGCGGTGTTTGGGTTTCTCACTGTGGTGGGTTCCCTTGTGCAGCACGGGCTCTCGGGCCTGGGGGCTTCAGTAGTTATAGCTCCCAGGCTCTAGAGTACAGGCTCGTAGTTATGGTGCATGGGCTTAGTTGCTCTGCACCATGTGGGATCTCCTCAGATCAGAGATCCAACCCATGTCTCCTGCAGCGGGAGGCAGATTCTTTACCACTGAGCCACCATGGAAGCCCTCACAGATGACATATTTAAAGAAACTTGAAAGACAAGCATGAGCATTTTCAAGTTAACTTCCTGAGATAAAGAACTTGGGATGCTTGTGAATCACTATGTTGTATACCTGAAACATTTATAACACTGTAAATCAACTATATCAATTTTATAATAAATAAAAAATTAAAAAAGTATATCAGATTCTGATAAAGACGACTTAAGCTTGATAAGCTAGCTAGCTTATCACTAATTGGATATGGAGGTCAGAAGATCTGGGTTCAAGCCTTGATTCTGCCCCTCATTAGACACATGAAGTTGGCTAAGTCATTATACCTTTCTGGACTTTTTCCCCTTATAGTTCTAAAATATTCTGCTGTGCTGTATGTTGATCCAGGTCTGCCACTAACTAGCTTGGTGACTTTGACAAGTCACTCAACTTACCCTCTGAGTCACAATTTACTCTTGAGAAGTGATGATGATTAATGGCAGGTACAGCAAACTTTGAGTTGGCACTTAATAATAAAATACGACTCAGACTGGTGTTCAGAGACAAGAAACATTTTTTGTCATGAGAGAGAAAGAATATCAGCTAACATTTATAGGGAAAAAAATTCTCTTATATTCATTAGATATTTCTTAAGTGTTTAAAGGCACCGTGCTTCTGGGTCATTGATACATATCCTAGTCTTCAAGAAGCTTGCATTTTAGTAGTTATAAGGTGATTCAAATATTTATAATAGAAAACAAAATGTAAGTGCAACTCATAATAAAAGTACAAAGTACTATTAATATTCAGAGGAAGATGAATCACAGTGGCGTAAATAGATCTTGGAAGGACAGGTTGGATTTTAGCAAGCAGGCATTTATAGGAGATTCATTATTAAGGAGACAGATATTCTGGGCTGAAGAAAAGAGCTAAGAGCCAGAGAAATAGAAGAGAACAAAAATATTGAGAAAAAGAGAGTATTTGGGGAATAGCTTAGAAAGAATCTTAGAATACAACGATCTGGAAGGCCCTGAATTGCTAGACTGGACTTCACTTATAGGCAACGGGGAAACACTTTTCATATTTAAATTATAAAAAAATAAAAGGTAAAGTGATATTTTGTGAAGATATATCTGATTGGAATATTTAGAATAAAGATAAGAATGCTGAGAGAAAAAAAATACTAAAAGCAGTTATGAAGGATTTTAGTTACCCGAAGTATTGTAAAATGAAAACTAGGTCAAAATGTCATTAGTGGGAAAATGACAGAAAATGATAATTAAAAAACAGTTAAGGAAACTCACAAGGCTTGGTGACATCCTGTATGCTGGGTGAGGGAGAAGTTAAAACAGACAAGCCTTGAGCTTGCAGTAGTTAAATTATCATTAACTGAATGTGTAAAGTCACGAAGGAGTTCGCAGGAGGATGTGGGAGAGGAAAGTGGCCTCATTTTTCTATTTGCTAACCACTTACATCATTATCCTCATTATGAAATTCAAAATTAAAATAGGTTCTAAATCTGAGGTTTATTATCAAGGCTAGTGTAAAAAAGTTCCCTCAAACAACTGCAGAAGAGTCTGCTAACTGGTAAGTCTACAGATAGACCCTTCTGTGTGTGCTATGTATGCCATCACTTTTCTTAGCTTCTAACCTTTTTTCCTAGCACTTCACCATTTACTAAACCCAACAAGTGTCCAAGTCTCACTTGTCAAGGCCTCCACCAGGCCCAAGATCATTCTCAAGAAGAATTTATAGGTACCACTGACTACAACATACAGATATACCTATGCTGATGCTCCACAATTTAGTTACTAAGAATATTTCAGTGGAATGTTTTAGAGTTATTAGTGCATCAAACACATTCACGCTGGAAGGCTGGTGAGATGTCAAGAGGGCTTGACAAAAAAAATCAGAGAAGACGTGTCATTTGCAGAGAAAGGCACGGTTCTAAGAGAATCTACGGGAGAACATGGAGACGCTGAGATGAACGCATTGCCATCAGAGAACTTACCTGGGCAAACTTGTGAATCTGTTCCACCACTGCAGCAAAGAGAGCATGGACACTTTCATCGATCAGACTCTGCATGTAATGCACTGCCTCTTCGTCAGACAGGTCTAAACGAAATTTATCCTGAACCTACAAGGTCACAGTCTATTAGCTTTTGAATAAAGAAGAACATAACATTTCGAAGAGACAAGAACAGACAGATACAGATATTATTACAATGACCTATTTTTACAGCAAAGAAATGGTTCATAACCTATAAGGAGTTCTGAATACTAGTCTCCTGAATGTGTAACTTCACTTTTCGCTATATGCTCTTTATATTACCCTATCTTGGTTGTTGTAAAATTTTTTTTTCTGAGAAATATGAACAAAGTGAATAGAAAATAATTCTGTTCAGCCCTGAAAATGTAAAAACAGACAAAAAGTAAACTATAAACTAGATCTTCTAAGATGTCTGCTTTCCTATATGAGTTCCTTATACTTCTGCAAATAACTATTTCAATATGACCTATAATTTCTAAAGACTGAGGACTTTTTCATTATTTCATATTAAAACATACAGTTGATTCTGAATAGCAATAAGAACTAGAAAGATTAGTAGAGATATATATCAGAATAGTTCCCTAAAACACACAAGTAAATGTTACCAAATGACTGTGTGTTAGAGCTCAGTTGTATCTGACTCTGCGACCCCATGGACTGTAGCCCACCAGGCTCCTCTATCCATGAAATTCTCTAGGCAATAATACTGGAGCAGGTTGCCATGCCTGACTACTTCATGCTAACACTGTGCAAAGCACCTTACATGCAGTATTTCATTCTACTCTCCGATGGCTCTGAGGTAGATAATATCTCAATCTCTAACACACAGAAACTGAGACAGAGAATTTAGGAAGCCAACCCAGGGACCTTTAACTGATGGTAAGTGGCTCACCCTTTCAGACAATCTCAGTAACCACTATCCTTACTCTTTTACCTCTTATAAATGATCCATATAAACTTCTGAAAAGACAGGCTAGAAGAAAATGGGATTTCCAAGTGGATAAAAAGTGGTCCACATTTAGTATTTCCTTTTAAGTATGGAGTTGAACTACTACAAAATCAGGAAGAAGAAAAGGCAGACAGTACTACAACCCATCACCCATGCAATGAACATGAACTTGGGCAAACTTTGGGAGATGGTGAGAGACAGGGAGGCCTGACATGCTGCAGTCCATGGGGTCACAAAGAGTCGGACATGACTGGGCGACAGAACCACTACCACCACCAACCCCCATGGCCCCAGCCCTGCAGGCTCAGGAGAGAGAAGGTAACAGAGAGATAGGTGGAACAAGTGAAGGACAATTTGGTGGAGAGAGATCTAAAAGTAAACCTTCAATCAACTCTCTCTCTCACTTCTGGATCCCAGTTAAAGAATTTATTCCACTGTATTCCTTGATTTCTACCTAGGGAGGTCATGTCTGAGAATTTTAGTAAACTATTTTTTTAAGGACGTCAAAAACACTATAGGGCAGGAGAATCAAAATAAACCTTTAACCCAATTTGTCAAAGCCTGCATACTTATATAAGTGTTTAAATTACAAACAGAAGACATGTATTTAGTATATAAAGAAAATGTTATTCACCGAATGTGAAGACATTCTTTTTTATAAGAAAGAAGATTAACTGCATAAACATGGTTGATCTGTTATCATACATATTGACTTGTGTTAGGCTACTTGTTATTCTACCCCTGTCCAAATTTTACCTCTGTGCCTTTCATCCTTCTACAATTTCTCCTCTGACTCCTGGTTATCTCTATCAGCTCCAAACTCTGTCCTTTTATACCTCATTAGCTAAGGCTGCACTCAAATCAATCTGCAGTGTCCTTTTTTTTTTTTTTAAAAGAGAAAGACTATAGAACATTTTATTATATTTTTGTAAATTTTGTGTTACATGTGCCTTATATTAATGCAAATTAAAATAAACTTAGAGACAGTGTTTTTTAGATAGCAGTAGTTGAACATTTATCAACACTTCACTGGAGCAGCATCTTTGGAACTCTTGGCAAACTGGAAACCCAGATAAGACATATTACTTATCAAGCAAAAGGATGAAAACTTGTAAATCTCAGCCTCTGCACTGTCTTTCAAAAGTAGATAAAATACCCTTTGTTTGAAATATCATGAGTATTACCAAAATGCGACACAAAGTGAGTGAATGTTGGAAAAATGGCACCAACAGACTTGCTCAACACAGAGTTATTACAACCTTCAAAATTTGTAAGGAACGCAGTTATCTATGAAGCAATACAATGAGTAGTCAATTTCAAAAAATAAAAAGAAATTGATATATATGTACTAAAATATGCTATAGAAAAAAAGGAAAATGTTGAATGTTGCTATGATTAAACATTTTGAAGATATGCCATAAAGACAGCTGGTAACAAAAGTTTAAACAATAAAATCATGATTTCCTAAAAGGATAAGTTGAAATAAAAGATCTAATAAGAACAAAAACTACATACTGGAAGAAGAAACAAAAAGACTCCATTTGACAACTACCATTAGAACTTTCACAAATGAGTTCTGAACATAAGTGAAGTAAGGCAAGAGTGAACATATGACAGAGATAAATGGGTTTAAAATAAACAGCAACAACAGATCCTAAAAATAGCAACACACATATAGGCACACAAAAGCAACATTTGAAATCTGGTGCAGTCATCCGTCTTGAAATTTTCATCAACTACTTATGTTTCTTGATGAATGAGCTTAAGTTGAAAAAAATTACCCACATTAAAACCTAGTGTGATAAGTAGTCCATTTCCTAGTTTGGCCAGGGTGGGGAGTTTTGAAACAGTGCTTCCTAGAAAATAATAAATGAAATCCTAAAAACAACATCATTTTCTTAAATGTTAAACAATAAGATTTACATTAAAACCCCTCTTACTGCCAAAGACTCATAAAATTAAGCAAAAGAGAAGAGCTTCATTCATGTTTGAAATTATGTAAATATTCTTGTACCTTTCAAATCATATTGAAATACTAATGCCCAATGTGATAGTATCAGTAAGTGGACCGTTTGAAAGGTACTTAGATTATGAGGGTGGAGCCCTCATGAATGATTAGTGCTCTTATAAAGAGATACCAAAGAGCTTCCTGGCACCTTTCACCCTAAGAAGTGCCCTTTGACCCCAAAGGGGCTTTAACTTGATCATTCTGGCACCCTGGACCAGTATTTAGAGTTTCCAGAAGCATAAGAAATAAATTTCTGTTGTTTACAAGCTACCTAGTGTCTGGTATTTTGTTATATTGATATATGTAGCAGCCCAAATGGACCAAGACAATGTTCAACCCACAGAGGTATGTTTCTAATAATGCTGAGTTAGTTACATCAGAACTTAGAGTTTTGCTGAGAAATATTATTTACAACCACCAGAAAAATTCCATCTTACAATTTTAGTAGTTGTATACTTCTATAAGTTAAAAAGCTATATTATCTTTGAAGCTTATTATTAATAAGCCCTCTGCTATTTAAGATCATTTTATGTTATCTTTGGATAAATAAAATGTGTTATATACACACCCCTCAGTGGCTCTGGTAAAGAATTTGCCTGCTATGTAAGAGACCTGGGTTCAATTTCTGGGTTGGGAAGATCCCCTGGAGAAGGGAAAGGCTACCCACCTCCAGTATTCTGGCCTGGAGAATTCCAAGGACTCTATAGTCCATGGGGTCGCAAAGAGTTGGACACGACTGACTTTCACTTTCAGTGAATCAGAGCCAGAAATTAATTTGAATAAAAAAAATCTTCAAATTTGTTACTCCTTTCTGCCATCTCTCACTGTATCTCAGGGTAAGATAGTTCAGAATAACTGCTCATCTATGTGGAAGCTTTCTTTCATGCTTCTCTTTGCAGGTTAAGTTAAAAGCAGGTGTCTACTCTCCTGACACAGTAAGACACCCCTGTAACCAAGGGTATGAATGGGAAAGATAAAGAACAACTGTTTTATTCTACATACTATTGTAATATTTTGTTTCTGATTCTTAGCATGTTGATCTGGGAGTACCAGGAAGCAGGTATCTTAGTAGTAATATTAAAGAGAAGCTAAATTTTTAGGACAAAGAGTAAGGGTGGTGATAGTAAGCTTCCTCTCTTGATACAGTGAGCTCCTCATGTGACTGTGGGCATAAACAGGGAAGGGGATAAAACTAGTTGCAGAGGGCTTGAGAGTCTGTCATATTCTAAAATGTGAAAAAGAAATATATACAAGTTCTCTTTCTTAATTTATACTACTTAAGAGTCTAGGGGTTGGAACAAGGGGAAATGGGTTGTTAAAACCCTGATACTTCTTAAGTATGAAAAGTAGACTATGATATCTGAGGGTATATGAAAATTACCTTTTTTACAGTTTTATCTGGTTCAAGAGCAATATCTGGAATGTTTGCATCCACCATCAAGGAAAACAAATTCAAAATAAGATTAGAATACCTAAAGAAGAATGGGAAATAAAAATAAACAGCAATGTGTTAGAATTTTGCCATTCTTTCCAATATTAAGAGCACTCCTACAAGTAGTAATACTTAGATTTTTATAATGATTACTATTACTCCTATGGAAAACAGAATGTACGTTTCTTAACCAGTTGTCTCAATGAAAAGTAAGACTTGAAAACGTACCTTATTCTAGGGCCTTGATATAATACCACTTCTAGGTCTCCCAATAGGGAACACACCTTTGGAAAAACCATCTAATAATGACATTTTTTTTTCATTTTTTAGTAAGTATATTCTTTTCAGAAGGGATCTAAGGGGGAATCCGCTTTATACCATTAATTACATTTTACTAAGGAATGAAGATCTGTCTTTGCTCAATGAAGACAAGAATCTGCTACCTTAAGACTACCTCAGTGTGTCATGGGTAATGAGTGAAGAAGTAATGTGACTCCATCTGCTATCTTAAGATTACCTTGGTATGTCATGGGTAATGAATGAAAGGAAATAGTGTGACTACATTCAAGAGTCATAAGTATCCTCCAGGGACACTAATCCCACCATCTTAGAAAATACAGTGACTGGCTGGTTATAAGCATCCTAAATGGAGGAGAAAATAGCTCATACTCTTCTACACTAAAAATACACAAGATATCTAAATCATTTCACCTTTGGAGTATGTGGACCCCTGTAGGAGTTATCCTCATCAATGCTCAAACTTTTCATCTTCCTCTAAACAAAGAGAAAGTATGCTGCTATTCCAAATGTTCATTACTAGAGGTGGAGCTGTGTGGGAAAAGGTGTCAGTAAGTGCCCACTGGGCACAGACCACCTCCTGCTCAGAACACTCTCCTCTTGGACAGTTTCGCCCTGAGTGGTAATGCAGCACTGTAGTGATAAAAGGAGGCCCAGAGCTGACTCTGGGGGTGGACTGAGGTAAAAATTTGCTTTTAGACAATGAAGGTTTTTAGTTAGTCTTGGTAAAAAGTTCTGGATCTGTTCCCCCTAAACTGAAACCATGGAGTCGCAAAGAGTTGAACACTATCTAGCAACTAAACTATACATATGCTGTGCTTTGCTTAGTCACTCAGTCATGTCCAACTCTTTGCGACCACATTGTCCGCCAGGTTCCTCTGTCCATGAGATTCTCCAGGCAAGATTACTGGAGTGGGTTGCCAGTTCCTTCTCCAGGGGATCTTCCTGGCCCAGGAACCAAACCTGGGTCTTCCACACTGCAGGCAGATTCTTTACCATCAGAGCCATCTGGAAGCCTATCTATCTATCTATCTATCTATATATATATATATATAGACAAAGAAAGATTTTTAGGAATGAAGTCATGGTCAAATGTAAGAAAGATTTTAGGAACAAAGTCATTGTCAACTATGTCAAAGCTTCAAGGAAGCAAAAGTGGCCACTAGATTTGCTATAGGTAACTGTTTATTTTGATAAAATTAGTTTCAATAGCAGAGCAGGACTGGAAAACTTACTGGAGAAGGCTGAGGAAGAAAGGAGGCAAGTAAGTAGAGACAGTGAGAACTTTTAAAAATAGATGTACTTTGGACAGTCAAGAAATACGGCAGCAGTACAATATTAGCAATATCCTGTTTTCTCCCCACTATTAATGGAAGCCAGTGGCACTCACCTAGCTGTGGCAGTTAAGAGGGATTACAGTTTGAGGCTGTAAAATTCAGTGGGGGAAGGAGTAAAGTGAGAATTCAGGTATATTATATACAGTGGTAGGGTAATGAGACTGACGTTGAAGACATGGAGGAATGAAAAGAGCTATAAGGACAGATGGTGTGCTTCTCAGACAGTGAAAAGAACTGGATCAAGACTTTGAAGGGCTAACTTGACTTTTAATGAGAGGGAGTGGCCAAGGCTGGCTTTACATGAGAATCAGGCCCTGTGAGGCCAGGTCACGGCTGGACTCTTTATGCAGATGTTGAAGTCACAGCAGCCGGCCTGAAGAAGACAAGAATGAAAGTTTTCAGTGGAGGGGAATGACAGGGCAATAGGCAGTTGATGGTCAGCAGCAGGTAATTTCTCTGGTTTCATGGTGTGCATCTATGCTTTTGTTAAGAAGGCCAGGAAAGAAAGGTTCAGAAATGGCATTGCGGAAGCAAGAAGGCACCAAGACCTTCTTTAAGTTCTGAGGTTTGTAGGAAATGGATACAGCAGAGAGTCCATGGAGAAGGCTGTAAGGACTGCAAGGAACCAGAACCTTTTTTAAGCTCTATGGTTTCTAGGAAAGGGATACAGAAGAGGGTCCATGGAGAAGGCTGTAAGGACTGTGGTGTCAGTAAGATACAACAAACTGCTATGCATTAGGTTATGAAAACAATGATACTCTTTCAGTGAATCCTTAATAATTCATGCTCTGCTTTGTTGACTTTTTTCCATTCTTGCCATAGAGGAATCTCGGAAATTTACCACAGGATAACTCAAGGGGAGGAATGCAAGGCTCAGTTTTGAAAGGAGTATTTCAGAGGTTCTCAAACCTGGCTGCCCATTAAATTCACCTGGGAAGTTTCTTTAAAAATACCAATGCCTGGGCCAAATCCCAGGCCGACTGAACATGGTGGGCTGCAACTGTTTTGGTCTCCCCTCCCCAACAAAGAGCCCCAGTATTCTCATGCACAGCTAGGATCTATGTTAAAATGTTTGCCTTTATTACAGCCCAATATGTGTTCCTTTTGTAAAAGGCACATATTAATGTTTCTGGATTATCTGTTGGTATAAATGTTTAACTAGGCTTCCCAGGTGTTCAGTGGTAAAGAATCTTCCTGCCAGTACAGGAGACGCAAGAGACGTGTGTTCAATCCCAGGGTCAGGAAAAACCCCTGGAGTAGGAAATGGCAAGCCACTCCAGTATTCTTGCCTAGAAAATTCCATGGACAGAGGAGCCTGGTCGGCTACAGTCATGGGATTGCAAAGAGTCAGACAGGACTGGACACACACATATATACATACATGAAATCACCCATGCTTCTATTATTATGGCAAAGGGAAACAATTTAAATAAATATAAAGTGGAATATTTTCTAAGAAGCTTAAACATCCAATTACTTTGCGGATTATTTGTCACTACATTCCAACTGTATTAATCTTTTACATCTGTTGCCATTAACCTACATTTTCTATTTAAAACAGAACCAGTGACACCAAACAGAAATTAAACATTAGTTATTCAAATCCTATCCAGAAAAACAGATTTAAGGTTACTAAAAATCTTTAAAACCATTATCAAAAGAAAATATAAGGTTATGGTTTAAAAAATGAGAGTGAGAAAAGTGCAAAACCAAGTCTAGACAAAGATGTAAGGATGGATGTGATATAAATAAGATTTTGATAAAGGATAAGGTTAAGCACAGTGTTCAAGGTAAACATACTCCTTCTCTTACCCATGTTTATACCAATCATCAAGTTACTCATTGACTATACAAAGATGGTTTAGATTTTTCAGTAAAAGTCTTCAATACTAAGAATAAAAATCATTAACTATTATGGAGGAGGAAATGGCAACCCACTCCAGTATTTTTGCCTAGAGAATCCCATGGACAGAGGAGCCTGACGGGCTACAGTCCATGGGGTCGCAAAAAGTTGGACACGACTGAGCGACTAATATTTATATATATCAAGTGAGGTTCTACAGCATTTCAGAGGTCTGCTTCCCCTACAGTTTATCCATTTTGCATGCAATGAATATCAGAGTAGAATTCTAGAAAAATATTTCTTTAATAAAGTGTACTAGTTCCAGGAGGGGAAAAAAATGAGGTTAAAAATGAAAAGTAGAGTGATCCACAGATTCACTATTTGGTGACTTAAGACATCTTCTAAGACAGTGTGAGAACTTTGCTTGATACAGCAAAATGCATTCCTAACTTCAGTATTTTTACTGAAAAGTTTAGCTCTCTTCCTATCACCAGTGTCCAGCATGGTGTTTGGCATAAGCATGGATTCAGAGAAGTTTATGTTTTCCTTCAATACTTAACATTTACAATGTTTGAGCATTACTACTGCTGCCATAAGAGTATTCAAAAACTAAAATTTCCAATTCATAATTGGTATAACAATGCATTTTGTTACATGAAAATCACTCCAAAAATGTGTTCTGGCATCTGTATAACTATAACCATTCATAACTTAGTTCAAATGAGATTGCTTCGTTTATATGGTCCACAATGTATTCAATGATTTCTTATTGATTAGTAATCAACGAAAACCATGAAAAGAACAAGAACAAGGTTGACACCCTAATAATAAGTGTGTCAAATATTCTTACCTGTAAACAAACTTTTGGCTATCTGGCTAATTCTTATGTCCTAAGGGAAATTTTTACTAACAGAAGCATATTCTAAAATACAACATTAAAAAATAATTGCTGACAAAAATATTAAGGCCCAGCTAATTTTAACAGTGAAATTCCTGAAAATAAAAATTTAAAACTATGTTCATGAAGACTTAACATAAAATGAGGTAGATTAGTCTTCATGATTTTTCTTAGTAGTGAGAAAGTTAACTTTGGCTCTGCACAAACAATCTGCCTCTATTTTCTCATTTTGCTGAATTGCTACTAATCCATTATCAATGAAAGTTTATAAAGCTCATTGTTTTCTTTCTGCTTTCAGTAAGGTAGAGCACCTTTGACACTTCTCTAGTTATCAGTTCATTCATCTTGTCTGTCTCCTCACTGAGATCGCCAAACTTTCACCTAGCTATGACTATTTTAAATTAAAAATTCATCTCTGAAAGTGCTTCTGCATCATCAGGCACTGATCTTCTCATTATTCTTTCAGCATTTCTAGAAAGTAAAACTGAGCCACTCTACCACCCAAAGGATAATAACGTGGCTGTCTGTAAAATGTACATTAAAATCTGTGACAGCAGTAGAGCCTGAGTTAACAGTGAAGGCCTAGTGAGCCACTGTAAAGATGAACCTCATTAATATAGACAGCCATTCACCTGGGACCGGTAGCATCAATATCACCTGGGAACATGGCTTCACTGAAG
Organism: Aepyceros melampus; assembly: GCA_006408695.1. Lineage (NCBI taxonomy): Eukaryota > Metazoa > Chordata > Mammalia > Artiodactyla > Bovidae > Aepyceros > Aepyceros melampus. The sequence continues at coordinate 115,438 of SJXQ01002011.1, forward strand.
ATATGAAGCAGGAATTTTCATTCAAATACTGAAGGTTTTTATTCAACACACATATTCTGAGTGTCCATAAACTGAAGTTACAAAGACAGAAAAGACAGCGCCCACATGCATAGGCAACACATTTCTACTGGTTATATATTCACCTGGAAGAGAATACAGGTGGTTTCCCAAGCTGGGGTTTTTCTGGTGGACTGAGAATATTCATTTTGCATTAGTTAGGTTAAAAATGAAGTTAGGGTTAAATGATCTGTCATTTTTGACTAATCAAGAGCCAAGTTCTGAATGTAACAAACATGACTTTTAATTTATCTTTTTCCTGATGATACATGATATTCAGTCCTAAGTAAATTTGGATGAAGGAAGCAGAGATATGGTGTCCTTGGGAAAAAAAGGACAGAGAAAAAAATTAATAGCTTCTTTTTAAAGAAGAATGACTGGTGTGGTACTGAAGACAGACAAAACCATATGCAACATTTATTCAATTGTTTAACAAACCTTAGAATATTCCTCAAGAACTAAAACTAAGGCTGATAAAGGTGTTAAAGAATACAAATTATCTAACTAATTGTTCCAAGTTAGCTAAATGGTTCATTCTTGTGTAATGTCAACCTCCCTGGTATTTGGTAGGATTTAGCAGTCAGATAATTAGTGAGAAAGCAAGAAATTGTCTTTTTCCTTTGAATCAGACTGCTTATCAAAACAGGCATCAAATATATATTAACAAATACTGTTGCCTGTGTCATTTGGAAAAAGAATGATGATTAAAAAATGTATTGTTATTGTTTTAGTCTCTAAGTCATGTCCAACTCTTCTGCGACCCCATGGACTATAGCTCTCCAGGCTCCTCTATCCATGGGATTTCTCAGGGAAGAATACTTCATTCTCCAGAGGTTCTTCCCAGCCCAGGGACTGAACCCACATCTCCTGTATTGGCAGGAGGATTCTTTACCACGGAACCACCAGGGAAAACATTTGAATCTTGATCTGTGAAAGGAATTTACCAAAATTTTCTACGTCAAGCAAATCAACTTACCTTCGAAGATGGAGAAAAGCTGTGTAACATTGTTTTCGGAACTCTTGGTACTGTTCACTCTGTGTGCCTCCCATTCCTTCCACCATTTCTTTATTCAGCTTCATTGGAGGAGGAAGAGGCTTTGGATCTCGACCCAAAATATATCCAAAGTCTATGTGGAAGAGTTTGCCTGGATGTTGATAAGAAACTCATTTGTTTCCAGAATCTTATATGTATCTCACAATTGGTAAAGCAGTGTCTCTTCATAAAGAATATTAGTTCATGATGAAGTCCATTAAATTGTTTGATACTGTAACTCGAGACTTAGGAGTAGCCTTCAGAGCATATTTTAGCTCCTTGAAGCTCACATTCCTTCAGATGAAACTATACTTAAAATCCCAGAGTAATATTTTAAAATTAAAAATATTACTTTTAAATATCCAGAATCAAAAATGGCTAAAGCTTGAACAACTGTCAAAAGTATTAGTAGAAATTAGTATACTGTAGCAAATTTCTTATGCCAAAGGAGGATCATTTCTTTAAGTATTCTTGAGATAAATCCTTCCCTTTAACTTATCACTATTCTCCCGACCTTCAAAAACATCTACCAAATTTCAAACTATATTGTTAGCTTTATTTGAACCATTTACAATTAACTGGGTCACTTACTAGCTGCAGACTAGGAAACCAAGTTAGTATTCACCTCTGCCAAGGGCTGAACACACTGTAGTGCCCATGAAGAGAAACCCTTGAGCAGTCATCTAAACTCATACGTCAGATATTTAAGAATGTCACTGATGATTCACTTTGGATAATGATTCACCACTGAATTCATAAACCATCTTTAATTTACAAGTAGGTCTAAGTAGGCACATTAAAAAACTAAAAGTAACCCCTCAGATTCTACAATCGAAGTACCAGTAAGGCAGGGATTTAGGCCTGTTTTCCCAACCTCAGAAGAGTTTCTGGCATTTAGTAAGCACTCAGTGTTGAATGAAGACACTGATTCATTTAAAAAGCCAACCAAAAACTTCCCTAGTGTAACACGCCCACTTTTATTTATCCTATAATGCATTCTGACTTATTTTATGTGAAAACCTTTTTTCCATCATCTGGGAAGGTTAGATTTCTTTCAATTGCACACGCCAAAAACTTTCCTTCTTGAGGTGCATGTATTGCATTTTCACATACTTCAGCCATCTTGAAAAATATTTTTAGATAGTGATTCTATCCAGTTAAAATGTTAAGCTTACACTTGTGCCTTTGCCTTTCTCTAAGCATTGTCACTATTATCTGTGAACTTTATATACATTATAAACAGTGTCATTAGATCACTGTTTGAAACAAAGATGGGCACAGAACTGATTCCAGTTGTGGTAACAAACTCTCAGGAAACAGTGATCCCCTGGCAGGCCTCCGAGTTAGGAGTATAAAGGCCCTTTAGTAAAACACTTCATATCGCCCTTGATCATGTTCATGACCCTGATAAAGTTGCTTACTTAACCTAAGCCTTACCTTCTAGCCTACAAAACAGGTTAATACTGATAATTATCTCCTGGCAGAATGAAAGACATAATATAGCTAATACTTAACACAGTACTTGGTACACAGTCATCACTCTAGATTTTAAATACTGAATTTTGTTCAAAAATAAATATTAATATATTAATTAAATATTAAAGAGATAAGCAATCTTATTTTCTGCAATACTTTCGGCATCTTTCTTACAAAGAAAAGCTAAATAATAAACTAAACTAGAATATAACATTATTCTAGTTTATCAGTTTAATAGCAAATACTACTACTAATAATAATAGTTTAATAATACCTTAAACTAAACAATAAACTCTGAAAGGGAGAAAGAACTTCAAAACTGCCAACACAAGGTAATAAAAAAGTTCAAATTTTAGGCAATAATAATATTAAATTTAAGTGAAGTTCAAGATAGATACTAGTACTATTTTCCCACAATAGTAAAGAAAACTATACTGCATAATACTTGGAATTGACAGAAGCTATACTAAATATGGGACATGGGAGTTCATATACAAAGAGAAACAACAGCTTAAAAATGAATGCTCATAGTGACAACTAACCAGAGATTTAAACATTATCATACCAGGGCTATAGAAAAAGTAGTCATTGAGCAGGAAGAAGAAATTATCCTCTATTTTCCTAGGTTCTCTGGCTGGTCTAAGAGTTACATTGATATGAGACATATTAAGAGGAGAAAATCAAACCAAAGGGGCTTCCAAGGTGGCTCAGTGTAAAGAATTTGCCTGCCAATGCAGGAGAAACAAGAGATGTGGGTTCAATCCCGGGTCAGGAAGATGTCCTGGGGTATGAAATACCTCTTCAGTATCCTTGCTTGGAAAATATCGTGGAGAGAAGAGCCTGGTGGGCTACAGTTCATGGAGTCACAAAGAGTCAGATATCACTGAGCACATGCGTGCACACACACACACACATACATACATGAAAGAGATCCAGAAAAACCAAGTAACTCCCCAAAATAGATGAAACCCTCACCCTAAATACCATCTTCAGCTAAAGACAAAGGAGGGTGTTGGGATAGGGTTGACACTTCAGATGTGAGGAAGGCATGGAAATGGAAAAGCAAATGTTAGGAAAACAAATGTTTGGTAGGCCTTGCAGAGACAACAGGACACAGAGTGGACTCTAAATCTTCGAGAGCCTCACCTATCATAGCTGACTATTCTTTGCAGATATTTCTGCGAATGGTCTATTCTTGGCATAGGTACTGTATCTAAACTTTTCAGGGAGTTAGGGGTAAGGTCAAATGTGCTTCCAGGGGCTTTTAGGAATTGACTGTTTTCAGCTTGAAATGCCAGAAACATTTTGGGGTGGCAAATCTCGCTTCCCTGTGCTATCATTAATGTAACTATTGCACTGAAAATCAGTTTTTCCATTTATCGAAATTACCTCATTACTTTTTTTTAAAGATATACCAGGCTTAAAATATTCTGTTAAAATCAGAGGGCTGGGGGGAGGCACAACTTTCCACTCAAAAAACCTTTTGGCATAAAGATTATTTTTGAGCTGAAACCAGTCAAATCTCAAAAGGAAGAAACCTTGACCTTCCCCAAAGCTGCCTAAAAAAATGTTAGTTAGAGGATTTGTTCCAAGAAGGGACCTATTCACCATAGATTAATCACAGGATGAATTATGTGCCTAGACAGGGAGATACCTGGAGAAGTTTGCTTGTTAAAAATTTCTCTTTATGTCCCATTCATTATTTCTGTGTGGCATCAGCAAATATTTATTTATCAAATATTATCCTGGAATTCTCACTTATTATCTACTTTGTTAGACAAATCCCATTCTACCCTTCACAAGGTAAAGAAATGAGAAGCTTACAATATCATAGGTACAGATAATCCTTTCTTAGTTTTATTTAACCATTTAAATGATGTCTTGTTATCTATATAATTCTGACTGAAACCCACCACTTGTGTAGAGAGCTTATCTTAAGAACCTCTGATTCAAAACTGCTTCCCTTATTAAATCATGTATCAAATGGTATCAACCATCACATGGAGTTTATTTAATGGGCTCAATGCTTTTAATAGCAAACTTAGTCCCACTTTTCTTCATTTCATAACAGGCGTTACTGGAATTCCAATGTCAGCTTGCATCCCTGCCTGCAAATGAAGAGTATATTTCTATCCTTCTTGTAAGAAAATTCTCAAAGAGCAAAATTAATAATTATAAGGCATAAAAGATTCAATATCTAACTAGAAACTATTACTATGCATTGCAAGTTCAAAGAGGAATGTATTTTGAAAAGAGGCTATCAATGTTTTAAGATAATTCACGTTCATAAAAAAAAGAATGGCTTTTTAAAGTTAATATCTGTAAATTTAAATTTTAGGAGATTTTAAAATGCACTTCATGAAATTTAAGAAAATATTTTAAAAATTCAGGGAGTGTGTCTTATTCAAATCTATGATGTTAGTCAAGGGGTAAAGTGTACATAAAACAAACAATGTTCACTGTAACCACCTTATTTTGTCCTTGATTGGAAGTATAAAGAGAATAAGAGGTGTTAATTACATTTTCCTGTTATTTGCATTTCTAATTCTTGCGACCACATGGACCGAAGCCCGCCAGGCTTCTCTGTCCATGGAATTCTCCAGGCAAGAATACTGGAGTGGACTGCCATTTCCTTCTCCAGGGGGTCTTCCTGACATAGGGATTGAACCTGGGTCTCTTGCACTGCAGGCAGATTCTTTACCATCTGAGCCACTAGGGAAGTCTATTTGCATTAGTGACATGGAAGTATTTTTAAAATTATAGGTGAAGACAATTTTTAGTGTCGAGTTTCTCTTAATTTTCCTTTTGTCTATTTAATAATTAAATGGAACCAATCTCAAAACTGTACTTATTGTTTTTTTATACCTCTGCTTATTCTCTCTACTTGAATCTCTCATGTTCTCTGTAATACCCCACTTCATCAATTGACATATCATCTAGACAGAAAATCAGTAAGGATAGAGCCTTAAATGAAATGTCAGATGAGACCGACTTAATTGATATTTAATTGATATTTAAAGAGCATTCTGTCCAAGAGCATAATATACATTTTTCTCAAGTGCACATGGAACACTGTCTAGGATTGACCACGGTCTGGGCAACAAGGCGAGCCTTGATAAAATTAAGAAAACTGAAATCTTAACACCTTTTCCAATCACAATGCTATGAGATTAGAAATAAACTATAAGAAGAACAGTGAAGAAATCAAAGAGGAAATCAAATACCTGAGACAAATGAAAATGAAAAGCATATCAATTCAAAACCTATAGAATACAGCAAAAGCAATTCGAAGGAGGATGTTTACAATGATACCATCTTCCCTCAGGAAACAAGAAATATCTCAAATAAACAACCTAACCTTACACCTAAAGCAACCAGAGAAAGAATAATAAACAGAATCAAAGTTAGCAGAAGGAAAGAAATCATAAAGATCAGAGTAGAGATAAATGAAACAGAGACCCCCCCCCTCAAAAAAAATTCAAAGACCAATGAAACTAAAATCTGGTTATTTGGAAAGATAAACAAAATTGATAAACCTTTAGCCAAAGGATCATAAGAGACTCTTACAAACAACTATAAGAGCAACAAGTATGCAACAACATGTATGCCAAGTGGACAACCTGGGAAAAAAGGGACAAATTTTTAGAAAGGTACATTCTCCCAAGACTGAAAGAGGAAGAAACAGAAAATATGAAGAGACCAATCACTGCACTGAAATTGAAACTATGATTTAAAAACTCCCAACAAACAAAAGTCCAGGACCTGATGACTTCACAGGCAAATTCCAAGAAGAGCTAACAATAATCCTTCTGAAACTGTTCAAAAAAACTGCAGAGGAAAGAAAACTTCAAACTCATTCTATGAGTCCATCATCACCTTGACACAAAAACGAAAGATATCACAAAAAAAGGAAAATTACAGGGCAAAATCACTGATGAACATAGGTACAGAAATCCTCAACAAAATACTAGGAATCTGAATCCAACAATACATTAAAAGAATCAAACACCATTAACAGTGGGATTTAACTGAAGGAGTCAAGGATTTTTCACTATGCGCAAATCAGTGTGATAAACCTCATGATCATTTCAAAAAGATGCAGGAAAGGGTTTTGACAAAACTCAGCAACTATTTATGATAAAAGTTCTCCAGAAACTGAGCATGGAGTGTATTTACCTCAACATGATAAAGACCATATACAACAAATCTATAGCTAACATCATACTCAACAGTGCAGAGCTGAAAACATTTCTCTAAGATCAGGACCAAGACAAGGATATCTACTTTCACCACTTTTATTCAACATAATTTTGGATATCCTAGCCACAGCAATCAGAGAAGAACAAGAAATAAAAGGAATCCAAATTGGAAAAGAAAAACAGTCACTGTTTGCAGATGACGTGGTATTATACACAGAAAATCCTAAAGTGAAAGTGAAGTCGCTCAGTCGTGCCCAACTCTTTGCGACCCCATGGATAGTAGCCTGCACCAAGCTCCTCCATCCATGTGATTTTCAAGGCAGGAGTCCCAGAGTGGGTTGCCATTTCCTTCTCCAGGGAATCTTCCCAACCCTGGACCTCGAAAGGGTCCTTCACTCCCTTGCTGCGACTCAAGAAGTTCCCGGGCACACGCGCCTCCACTCGACAGGAACCCCGAGCGTCCGCCATCACTCAAGAGGAGCCCCTTTGTCCCCTCCTCAGCGCGAGGTGAGAGTTAGTTTCCTTGCTTTGTCCGGAAGGGATCAAACCCAGGTCTCTCACATTGTAGACAGATACTTTACCATCTGAGAAAATCCTAAAGATGCTACCAAAAGCTACTAGACCTCATCAATGAATTTGGTGAAGTTTCAGGATCAAAATTAGAGCACAAAAATATGCTGCATTTATGTATACTAACAAAGAAAGAAAGAAATTAAAGAATCAACCACATTCAGTATTGCATCAAAAAGTATAAAATACCTAGGAATAACCCTGTTCAATGAGACAAAACACCTGTACTCTGAAAACTCTAAGATAATGATGAAAGAAATTGAAGATGATACAAACAGATGGAAAGGTATACCATGTTCTTGGATGGAAGAATCAATATTGTCAAAACGACTATATTACACAAGGCAATCTACAGTAGCATTTTTCACAAAACTAGAAAAAAATTTTAAATTTGTATGGAGACACAAAAGACCCTGAAGAGCCAAAGCAACTTTAAGAAAGAAAAATGCAGTTGGAGGAATCAGGCTTCCTAGTTTCAGACTATACTGCAAAGCTACAGTCTCAAAATAGTATGAATCTGGCACAAAAACAGAAATGTAGATCAAAGAACAGGATAGAAAACCCAGAAATAAACCCACACATCTGTAGGCAACTTATCTTTGACAAAGGAGGAAGAATATACAATGGAGAAAAGACAGTCTCTTCAATAAATTGGAAAAACTGGACAGCTATGTGTAAAAAAGAAAGAAAGAAATTAGAACATTCTTTAACAACATACACAAAATGAACTCAAAATGGATTAAAAACCTAAATTTAAGACCAGATAGTATAAAGCTCATAGAAGAAAACATAGGCAAAACACTCTTTGACATAAATCACAGTAATAGAAATCTAATTAAGCTCAAAAGTTTTTGTACAGCAAAAGAAATCACAGAAGACAAAAAGATAACCCATAGAATGGGAGAAAATAGCTGCAAATAATGCAATCAACAATGGATTTGTCTCCAAAATTTACAAATAGCTCATGGGGCTTAATATCATAACAACAACCCAATCAGAAAATGGGCAAAAGACCTAAATAGACATTTCGCCAAAGAAGACATACAGATGCCAAGAGGTACATGAAAAGTTATTCAACACTGCTGTTTAATACAGAAATAAAAATAAAAACTATAATGAGATATTGTCTCACACCAGTCAAAAGGGCTGTCATCAAAATCCACAGACAATAAACTCTGGAGAGGGTACAGAGAGAAGGGAGCCCCTCTACACTGTTGGTAGGAATGTAAATTGGTACAGCCACTAATGGGGAACAGTGTGAAGTTTCCTTAAAAAAACAAAAATAGAGCTACATGTGACCCAGAAACCCCATTCCTGGGCATGTATCTGGAGAAAAACATGATCTGAAAGGACACATGCACCCTGATGCTCACTGCAGGACTGTTTACAATGGCCAAGACACGGAAGCAACCTAAATGTTTATCAACAGAGATGGATAACGGAGATGTGGTACAGATATACAAAGGAATAATACTCAGCCGTTAAAAATAAAATAATGCCATTTGCAGCATCATGGATGGACCAGAGATTATCATGCTGAGTGAAGTAGGTCAGACAGAGAAAGAGAAATATCATATGATACCCTTTACAGAAACAGACTCACAGACTTAGAGAACGAATTTATGGTTATGGGGGTAAAACTGGGGGAGGGGATAGTTGGGGAATTTGAGATGGGCAGGAACAAACTCCTGTATTCAAAATGGATAACCAACAAGAATTTAACTGTATAGCACAAGGGACTGTGCTCAATATTACGTGGCAGCCTGGATGAGAGGCGAGATTGGGGGAGAATGGATACATATATGTATATATATGGCTGAGTCCCTTCGGTGTCCACCTGAAACTATCACAACAGTGTGAATTGGCTATACTCCAATATACAATAAAAAGTTTTAAAAACTTGGAAAAAAAGGATTTTAAAAAGGAAGAAGAATTTTAATAACCATTTCAGATAATTACTCATAGTTTTCTTTGCTATTAAGACAAAGTCTCAGGCCCTATCATATCTAATTCTTTGCTACTAAAACAAATTCTCAGGCCCTATCAGATCTAAGCCTGGGGACCAGCAGTGTGTATTTTAACTGGCTCTCCTGATGATTCTGATACACTCAGAAGCTTGAGGATTTCTGATCTACTTTATGTCAAGGAGAACAACTCTTGGCTTCAGTTAGGTCACTGTGGAGTGGACAGTGGCAAGAGGAATCATTTAAATGCTGATTCAGACCAACGGTTATAGTTTTCTTGTACTGTTTAACTTCACTAGCTTAAAAATTGATACTTTTTTTAGTTATAGGGGTTACTATGAAACTTCAAATTCTTTAAAATACACCAAAATGTAATCTCTCCTCATGTTATTAATTTTGAAGCAAAATAGTGTCTATGCAGCATTAGGGAATATATAATCTGATAAAACATATTAAAATATTTACTACCCTTATCTATAGTTTTACTTCAGTTTCAGTGACATGAATTAAGCTTTGTCATAAATAGGTGATCCAAAAGGAAGTAGACTGACTTTTCTGCACAATCTGACTTCAAATTTCTCAACCAGACTATATATTACCTAAAAGGCCTGGCTTATTTCAGCTTCAGGGTATTTTATTGGACTGCATATTTTTCTCCACTTGTATCCCACACAAATCCAACATGTTCTTAACGACCCCATCTAAATTACTCTTTCCATGAAGTAATCTCTGTCTCCTTAGGCACAATGAGTATAGCTCTCTATTACTTTTTATTACCTCTATGAGAAGAAACAATGCTCTTCTCAAAGAACCTTTAAAAAAAAAAAGGCAGCTTTAAGGAAACTACTAACATTTTCCTTATGACAGGTTTCAGTAAACAAAAAGGCTTACTTCCTGACACTGAATATTTAAGAAACTTTCAAAAGATCAGATTTTAAATAATGTTAAAAAGAAAACTATTCTCATGAAGACAAGTTCTCACTAAACATCTAAAGTAATGATCAATAAAGACTAAAAAAGTTTTTATGGATAAAAAGGGAAGGTCTTATGTGTTTGGCTCTCTTCTGTATATATCAACTGAGAAATACAAATCAAACTGATAGATAGTATGTCCACAGTCTACAGTAAAAATAAGTTTTGATAGGATATAGAATTTTCCTGTAACCTGCAGAAAGATAAAAAATGATATGAAAAAACCTAGTTCATTTATTTCTTTCAAAGCATTTCCTGTGTGCTTACTATGCACAAAACTTTATTTATAGTCCCTTCTCTCATGTTCCAGAGAATAAACAAGCACATTAAGAAAATAAGTCTGTAGTTTTAGATTTTACAGTATACTTAATCCTCCAAACTGAATAAGTGCAAACAGCTGAAAAAGCACTACCATTTGAATAGTAACTAAGTTCATTCTACTTAAGATTTTGAATATCATGAATTCACAATATCCTGAAAATATGTCCTAAAAAAAATAAAACAAATAATCATATTTATTTTTAAAATAAAATAAATCTTCCCCTAGGTTGGGAAGATCGCCTGGAGAAGGGAAAGGCTACCCACTCCAGTTATTCTCAGCTGGAAAACTGCAGTCGCAAAGAGTTGGACAGACTGAGTGACTTTCACATTCACTTTCACCTTAAAACACTGAAAAAGTGAAAGTGAAGTCGCTTAGTCGTGTCCGACTCTTTGCGACCCCATGGACTGTAGCCTCCTCTGTCCGTGGGATTTTTCAGGCAATAGTACTGAAAGAATAGCATTAAATCATCAATCAAACTTTTTCTTCTAAAAACCTTCCTATATTATTAAAATAATGAGCCTCTCAAAACAGAATTCAGACAGCAGTAACTTGAAGGCATTTGGATTCTGGAGTAGAAAAAAAAAAATTAGAAATACATTGCCTGCTTCTCTCTAAAATTATGATTCCAGCTATTATCAATTATGATAACAGCTATATAAGTCAAAAAAGGAATGCATTCTTATTTTCTGGTGGTGAAATAAACAAAACAATAATAGTTAGCCCAAAAGGAATGTTTGTTTACTAGGTAACTCAGTACCATACAAAATTCTACCATATTAAATCGTTCAACTCTCACACCAGGAGAGAGATTCTATTATTATACATTGAGAAGAAGAGACTGAGACACAGATAGTTAACATGCTCAGCCATCCAATGGTGGAGGGACCATTTAAATTCAAAGAATTTGACTTCAGAGCCTATTAACTCCTATAATGACATATTAACCCCTACAGTCCATGGGGTCGCACATGATAAGTCAAACATGACAGAGCAACTTTCATTATATATATGATATAGCTTAAATTGTGTGTGTGTGTGTTAGTCGCTCAGTCATGTCTAACTCTTTGTGACTCCATGGACTGTAGCCCACCAGGCTTCTCTGTCCATGGGATTCTCCAGGCAAGGATACTGGAGTGGGTTGTCATTTCCTTCTCCAGGCGATCTTCCTGACCCAGGGATCGAACCCAGGTCTCCTGCATTTCAGGCAGATTCTTTACTGCTTGAGCCACCAGGGAAGCTCTATTCAAATTATAACATACGTAATTAACATAACTTGAAACTACTTTGAAATATGGACTGTTAGTAAAAAAACAACTAGAGACACAAACATTTAAAATCAATCATTATAAACTTCAGGAAGTTGAGGAATGTATTATACTTCCATTTGTCTTGATATAACTTGTCTTTCCTTACATAATCCAATTTCATTCAATCTAAACCCCAGAACTGAAAATATTTATCCCAGTGAGGAAGATTTAAAATGCTTGGGCTTCCCTGGTAGCTCAGACAGTAAAGCGTCTGCCTATAATGCGGGAGACCCGAGTTCGATCCCTGGGTCAGGAAGATCCCCTGGAGAAGGATATGGCACCCCACTCCAGCACTCTTGCCTGGAAAATCCCATGGACCGAGGAGCCTGGTGGGCTACAGTCCATGGGGTCGCAAAGAGTTCGGACACGAATAAGCAACTTCACTTTCACTTTCTGTGTAATATAAATGGATGAAATAATTAGAGAGATTAAGAAGAAATAACTTAGAGAAATGCTGTTTTAAAAGAAACAGACATGCTTTCTATTCAGCACATTTTAAGGCAAGCTTTTATTCTTCAAAAATAAAATTTAGAGCACCCTCTAGTGGAAAACTGGTGACAAGACGTTTAAAATCTTCCTGAAATTTTACAATTCAGTTTCCACAAGTATCTACGCTGCTGCTGCTGCTAAGTTGCTCAGTCGTGTCTGACTCTGTGCAACCCCATAGACAGCAGCCCACCAGGCTCCTCTGTCCACAGGATTCTCTAGGCAAGAATACTGGGGTGGGTTGCCATTTCCTTCTCTGCAAGTATCTATGACCTGGGCCAAAAAAGTATATTAGATAGACCTTTCTTTCCAAATCTTAACTCTTAAAGTATCCCCATCAATACACACAGACACACACAAGACAAAACAGTTCTCAAAGTCCAACAGAAAAAGGTCTCTTATTTATCAATTTCTAAAAGAAGAGACAGGTAAGATCTGTGAATCACCAGCACCTAGAACACCACCTAAATATTACAGATATATTGCTACTCTGTACATTAAAGAATTCCACTGTGGTTATAAAATGAATACAATATAAATCACATGTAATTATTTTTGTATTTGATTCTGTGGTTAAAAGATTCAACTGGAAAAGAGAGCTAAAAAACAACACAGGCAAACATTTTCTAAATTATTATTTTTTCCAAATACAGCATAACATTTTATAAAAATATACTTTACTAAATGAATAAATTTGGCAAGAACCTCCAACCTCCAATTCAATTTGGTTACATTCCTTCAGGCTTTGATTATTAAAGGGATTGTATGGCCTTGATACAGACATAGTTCCACATGCAAATTTTTCACACTAAAGATTTAAAGTTGAATATATGAAATTGCAGATTATATGAATAACACAATTATTATATTAGCAGTTAGTGAGGCTACACTGGATGTTAAATTCTTGGCATGAAAATTTGGAGAAAGACTAATAGATAATATCATTACCTGAGAGACTATTTTAAGGGTACTTTAAAATCTACCTTCTGTTGAGGGCTGAAAAAACTTGGATCATATGGCATAGGGAAGAAAAAGCTCTATAGAAGAGAAGAAATATTTATTCATTAATTCAACAATAATTTATTAAACATTTTAGCTGAATGTTGTTCAAGGCTCTGGAGGCACAGTGAATGGACAAGGTCCTTGTTCTCAGGGAACTTACATCCTGAATGGGAGAGGATGGATGATGTTAAGAAGTCAACAAGCTCCATGAGAGCCAGAATTTCTGTCTCTTTTGTTTGGTATCCCCAGCACCTAGAACACCACCTAAAATATAGTAGGTGCTTAATAAATACTTGTTGAATTGTACTTGAAAAAAAGATTAACTTTAGCTAGTGATAAGTGCTTCAAAGAAAACAAAACAGAGTAAATAGAGAGAGTAATGGAGAGGGGTGGAGTGGCAGGTATACATTATTTCAGACTCAAGAGTTAGAAAAGGCTATTCTACAAAGATGCCATTCAAACTTAAGCTTAGTAACCAAAGTCTTGTGAAGATCTGACAGAAGAGCTTCGCAGGAAGAACAAAACAAGAGCACTGGCTCAACACAGGAGTGACTTCACATTCAGACATTCAAACCTGTTGGCAAGCCACAATGCCTACATTAACAAGTTCATATTTTAATCAAACAGTTTGGGCAAAAGACACTGGTGGTTTCAAATGGGGTCGATGCAGTGGAAATGAAGAGAGGGGTTAACTTCATTATCAATTTTAGTGAGCAGTAGATACAATCTGATAATATATGTTCGACACGTGAAACGAAGCCAATAGTGGAATTAAAAATAACTCCCAACTCTGAGGCTTAAAGAACTGAGTAGATGATGTTCCTATTTGTTAAGATGGGAAAATCAAGTAAGGAACAGCTTATTAGGCAGGTAGTGGAAGAAGAAAATAACTTTTACAACTAGCTGTATATTTAGGATTTCAAGTAAATAGCTAGAGAAATCGACTGAAATAGAGTAAGTTTGGAAGTTGTTTGCACAGAGAAGGTGTTTAAAGCATTGGGCCAAGGAGTTAATAGGAAGAAGGAGGATGAGAGCAGTTATTCCAAATACTTCCAAGGGGAAAAGGTAAAGAATTAAAAGCTGGAGGTTAATGTGATTTCAGTGTTGACTGATACTGTGACTTATTGGTGTTGTTTGATAAGAGAAATAATATTTAAACACTCTAAAACTAGAGCTGTACAGTAATAAACTGAACTACTTGCAGAGAATAAGAGCTTTCTAGTAGAGGAGGCATTTCAAGAAGTAAAGGCTATATAATCATCTGCAGGATTTCTACTATAGCAATTCTTAAAAGTATAGTCATTTCCTTTATATGTTCGTAAAAGTATCATATAAAGGGATTTCTAAGACTACAATTTCGGAGAAGGCAATGGCACCCCACTCCGGTACTCTTGCCTGGAAAATCCCATGGACGGAGGAGCCTGGTCGGCTGCAGTCCATGGGGTCGCTAAGAGTCGGACACGACTGAGCGACTTCCCTTTCACTTTTCATTTTCATGCATTGGAGAAGGAAATGGCAACCCACTCCAGTGTTCTTGCCTGGAGAATCCCAGGGATGGGGGAGCCTGATGGGCTTCCATCTATGGGGTCACACAGAGTCGGAACGACTGAAGTGACTTAGCAGCAGTAGCAGTAGCAAGACTACAATTTATATTCACTTAGGCAACTTATTTTATTATGAAGTAGATTCCACAGCAAAAATCATTGGCATATAAAATGTATATCTTCTACTAGCCATTATTACCTGTTTTCGTCAGCAAAAGGTTATCCAGGTGCCTGTCTCCTACTCCAAGAATATATGTAATCACGCAATATCCAGCTGCAATAACAGGTCAAAAACAAAAAGCAAAAGAATTGTGAAAAATACACGCAAACCAGGTTACACATACAACTGAATACAAAAGCAGTTTGAGCTAATTTAACTTTAAACTGATTACTACCCTTCGATTTCTTACCTAAAGTTTTAAAGAAAATGTGTCATCTTTGATTCTATGAAGCAGTTATCACTTGAAACTCAAATTATTATTTGCATCAGAAAAACTATTGTGCAAAATTCTGTCAAATTGTTAAAAAGTGACTTTAACCTAAAAAGCCTCTTGATGAAAGTGAAAAGAGGAGAGTGAAACAGTTGGCTTAAAGCTCAACATTCAGAAAACGAAGATCATGGCATCGGGCCCCATCACTTCATGGGAAATAGATGGGGAAACAGTAGAAATAGTGGCAGACTTTATTTTTTGGGGCTCCAAAATCACTGCAGATGGTGACTGCAGCCATGAAATGAAAAGACGCTTACTCCTTGGAAGAAAAGTTATGACCAACCTAGATAGTATATTCAAAAGCAGAGACATTACTTTGCCGACTAAGGTCCGTCTAGTCAAGGCTATGGTTTTTTCTGTGGTCATGTATGGATGTGAGAGTTGGACTGTGAAGAAGGCTGAGCACAGAAGAATTGATGCTTTTGAACTGTGGTGTTGGAGAAGACTCTTGAGAGTCCCTTGGACTGCAAGGAGATCCAACCAGTCCATTCTGAAGGAGATCAACCCTGGGATTTCTTTGGAAGGAATGATGCTAAAACTGAAGCTCCAGTACTTTGGGCACCTTATGCGAAGAGTTGACTCATTGGAAAGACCCTGATGCTGGGAGGGATTGGGGGCAGGAGGAGAAGGGGACAACTGAGGATGAGATAGCTGGATGGCATCACGGACTCGATGGGCGTGAGTCTGGGTGAACTCCGGGAGTTGGTGATGGACAGGGAGGCCTGATGTGCTGCGATTCATGGGGTCGCAAAGAGTCGGACACGACTGAGCGACTGAACTGAACTAAACTGAAGTGAGATTGTAGAAACCTTAATTATAACACGTGTCTATCATTTCTCACTTCAAACTGGGTATATGTTAAGAATGACAGTGACAAAAGGGTCGCGGAAACATACATAATGAAGTCAACCATACCACAACCATCTTATCTACACAATGACAAAAGTAAATGTAAAATTAAAACAAGTTTTAGAGAAATAACCTTGAAGTGCCAGCAGACAGAATAATGAATGAATTCACTTGAGTTGTAAAAACATGTATGAAGTTTATAGCATAATCCTCTAAAGTAAGAAAAATTACATAAGCAGGAGCAGTCATTATCTCATTTTTTTCTTTCTCATAAAATCTGGAAACCTGGCACATGTTGAAAAATGCTCAAAAAATTTAAGCAAATAACATCTGTTTGAAGCTGAATTTTTTCTGCTCTATTTCTCATTAATAACCTAACAATAAATACAATTTGCAAATACATGTATGTTTATGCCAGTATTTACAAACATATATTTCAGTCACTATGGAAAATAAAAATCAGACCACTTGTTAATAATGGCAATCCTGTCTAAATTCAATTAATATTATTAATGTTCATTTGATACATGATCTGAAGGCCATACTGGATGTCCAAAAATGACTTAAGCAATGACATTACTATTAGATCAATCTTCAATTATTAGGTTGGTACAAAAGTAATAGTGGTTTTAGACCCTTAATTTAAAATCATTATACCTAGGCTCAAACACATCTTCATTCATCAAAATAGAACTGTTATAATCAACATGTTTTTAGCAAAGAGAACTAAGTTGGTTTATTCCTGGAGTACAAAGATCTGTGTTTGGGATTTGATGAAATCTTAAAAGCATTTTCTGCATCCTGCTGATTGCAGAAGCATTTCCCTCGCAAAGAGTTGTCAAGATGCTTGAAGAAGTGGTAGTCAATTGGATAAAGGTCAGGTGAATATGGCGGATGAGGTAAAACTTCATAGCCCAATTTGTTCAAATTTTGAAGTGTTGGGTTCTGAGACGTGCAGTCAGGCGTTTTCATGAGAACTGGGCCCATGCTATTGACCAATGCTGGTTGCAGGCATTACAGTTTCTGGTGTATCTCATCCATTTGCTGAGCATTTTGTAATGGTTTCACCGGGATTCAGAAAACTGTAGTGGATCAGGTGGGCAGCAGACCAGAAACAGTGAGCATGATGGTTTTTTGGTGCACCCTTTGGCTTTGGAAAGTGCTTTGGAACTCGGTCCAACCACTGGGCTGGTTGTTGCTGGCTGTCGTGTAAAATCCACTTTTCATTGTGTGTCACAATCCGATTGAGAAATGGTTCGTGGTTGTTGTGCAGAATAAGATGACACTTCAAAACTATGATTTATTTGATTTGTGGTCAGCCCACTTATCGAACTTTTACACCTTTCCAATTTGTGTCAAATGCCAAATGACTATAGAATGGTTGACGCTGAGTTCTTGGGCAACTTCTCATGCAGCTGTAAGAGGATCAGCTTCGATGAGAGCTCTCATTTGGTCATTGTTAACTTCCAATGGCCAGCCACTACGCTCATCTTCAAGCCAAAACTTTGCTTACCTCCTTTGTAAAACTTCATGACCACCACACTGTACATTTGATAGCAATTCCTGAGCCAAATGCATTGTTGATGTTGTCAGCTGTCTCCTCTGCTTTATGACTCATTTTGAACTTGAATAAAACAATCGCTTGAATTTGCTTTGTGTCTAACATGATTTCTATAGTCTAAAATAGATATAAAATCCAAAGCAATAAGTCATTAGCAAAAACACATGAAGTGAGAAATTCACATTAAAAAGATGTATAAAATAACCACATTTATTTAAGAATGATTCCAATATCAAATAGCAAAGGTCAACAATGTAAAACCACAATTACTTTTGCACCAACCTAATTATAAAGTTATAATTTATTGAAGGCTAGGCTTTTAAGTAAACACATTACATTCATTATGACTAACCCTTTTAATGATGTAAATTAAGTATTATATATATCCAGTGAACGAAAAAAACCTCCAGTTCCAGATATTAACAGGATTGTCCAAAGTCACTGGACTGGGGTTTAAACCTAAGTCAGACTCCATCGCTCACACCACTTTTGCACTGTATTTTGTGTAATTCCTCCTTCCCAGAGTAGCTATTTTTTAAAATTTATTTTTAATTGGAGAATGATTGCTTTACAATATTGTGTAGGTCTCTGCTGTACATGAACATGAATCAGCCATAGGTGTGTGTGTATATATACATATCCCCTCCCTCTTGAACCTCCTTCCCACCTCTCCCCCAATTCCATCTCTCTAGACTGTCACATGGTATCTGTCCAATCTTCTGTGTCATACAGCAAACCCGACTGGCTACCTAGTATACATATTACAGTAACGTATGTTTCTATGCTACTCTCTCTTCTCCCAACCCACTCCTCGGCCCCTGGGTCCACAGGTCTGTTCTCTGTGTCTGTGTCTCCACTGCTGCCTTGCAGACAGGTTCATCAGTATCATCTTTCTAGACTCCATATATATACATTAATATGATATTTTTTGGATTTACTTCACTCTGCATTAAGTCTCTAGGTTCATAAACCTCATTAGAATTGACTCAAATGTGTTCCTTTTTATGGCTAAGTAATATTCCACTGCATACATGTACCACAGTTTCTTTATTCATTCACCTGTCTACAGACATGTAGGTTGCTTCCATGTCCTAACTACTGTAAATAGTGCTGCAATAAACACTGGGGTACAGGGTGTCTTTTCCAATTATGGTTTTCTCAGGGTATATGCCCAGTAGTGGGATTGCTAGATCATATGGTAGCTTTATTCCTAGGTTTTTAAGGAATCTCCATACTGTTCTCCATGTGGCTATGTCAATTTACACTCCCCCTAAACAGTACAAAGTGGCTACTTTGATGGGTGCAACATTCAGCAACACATTTAATTTCAGGTACATTTTTTATGAATAACTCACTATACTCTAATACTAGATATAAAAGCATATCTATTTCAAATATATTCATATGTAGCAAATGAATGAAAGATATTGTCATTCCAAAGGCTTCTAATCGTATTACTAGTCTAATAATTTTCACATCTTCTGGTTGTTCAGTTGCTCAGTAATGCTCAACTCTTTGTGAACCCATGGACTGCAGCACACCAGGCTTCCCTGTCCTTCACCATCTCCCAGAGTTTGCTCAAACTCATGTCCATTGAGTCAGTGATGCCATCCAACCATCTCATTCTGTGTCATCCCCTTCTCCTCCTGCCTTCAGTCTTTCCCAGCAACAGGGTTTTTTCTAATGCGGTAGCACTTCACCTCAAAGTGCCGGAGTACTGGAGCTTCAGCATCAGTCCTTTCAGTGAATATTCAGAGTTGATTCACTTTAAGAATGACTGTTTGATCTCCTTGTAGTTCAAGGGACTCTGAAGAGTCTTCTCCAACACCACATTTTGAAAGCATCAATTCTATGGTACTCAGCCTTCTTTATGGTCCAACTCTCACATCCATACATGACTACTGGAAAAATCATAGCTTTGACTATATGGACCTTAGTTGACAAAGTAATGTCTCTGCTTTATAATATGCTGTCTAGGTTTGTCACAGAGCTTTTCTTCCACAGAACAAGGATCTTTTAAATTTCATGGCTGCAGTCACCATCCACAGTGATTCTGGAGCCCAAGAAAAAAAAGTCTGTCACTGTTTCTGCCATTTCCCTATCTATCTGCCATGAAGTGATGGGACTGGATGCCATGATCTTAGTTTTCCTAATGTTGAGTTTTAAGCCAGCTTTTTCCACTCTCCTCTTTCACTTTCATCAAGCTCTTAGTTCTGCATGGTATTTCTCTCAGCAATCTTAATTCCAGCTTGCGCTTCATCCAGCCTGCATTTTACATGATGTACTCTGCATAAATTAAATAAGCAGGTTGATAATATACAGCCTTGATGTACTCCTTTCCCAGTTTGGAACTAGTCTGTTGTTCCATGTCTGGTTCTAACTGGTGCTTCTTAACCTGCATACAAGTTTGTCAGGAGGCAGGTAAGGTGGTCTGGTATTACAATCTCTTTAAGAATTTTCCACAGTTTGTTGTGATCCACAGTCAAAGGCTTTAGCATAGTCAATGAAGTAGAAGTAGATGTTTTTCTGGAATTCTTTTGCTTTTTCTATGATCCAGTGGCTGCTGGCAAATGGATCTCTTGCTCCTCTCTCTTTTCTAAATCCAGTTTGTACATCTGGTAGTTCTTGGTTCACATACTATTGAAGCCTAGCTTGAAGGATTCTGAGTATTACCTTGCTAGCATGTGAAATAAGTGCAATTGTGCAGTAGTTTGAACATTCTTTGGCATTGCCCTTCTTTAGGACAGGAATGAAAACTGACCTTTCCCAATTCTGTGCCCACTGCTGCATTTTATCAATCAGTTACAAATCAGTTACAGTTGACTAAACAAATCAGTTATTCTCAAAATATAGTTTGTAGCATGACAAGGACCACTGGTTTGCCAACAATACAATATCCTATCTATATTTCTTCCTTAAAACAAAACTAAACCAAGATTTTTAGAGCAAGAATGTACCTACACTAAAGACATTTTCCAGGCTCACTTGAAGTTAGGCCTGTCCATTGAGATGCAGGCAAATAGAGTCTTAACAGTTAGCATTTTTAGAGTGAACTAACCAGGAGACCTTGTTTGACCCTAATATCCCTAATGAGCTAAAACTCCAACCACATCAGCTTACACCTGGGCTTCTTACAAAGAAGAAAGTAACTTTTACATGTGTAAACCACCACAGTCAGATCATGTTAACTTCTGCTGAAAGAAATTGTTAGTAGGCTACTGGGAGACTTGAGGGTCACTTACCTAATGGATGAGGAAATATAGCTTGCCGGCCCAAACTGGTCTCCCTCGTTTTTACATTTTATAAAGAAAATTTATTGGAACAGAGACATACTCATTTATTTCAATATATCTTGAGCACTACAATGGCCTGGCTGAACGGCTGCAACAGAGACCACCAGGCCTAAAAAGCATAAATATATTTACTATCTGAATGGTTTTAGGGAAAAATGGACTGATATTTGATCTAAGGCATTGCTATTCAACATGTAATACACAGATTGGCAGTTTCACTACTATTCAGAAGCTTGTTAAAAATGCAAACTTTTAAGCCCTACTTCACTCCTATTGCATCAGAATCTCCAGGGGGCAGTGGCCAGAGTGATTCTTATACATATCAAAGTCCTCTCTAGTGTTCTAATGTACCTGGGAATCCTGTGTGGAAATGCTGACCCAGCATCTGCAGAGGAAAGACCTGAGAGTCTGTCTTACAAACAAGTGCCCAAGTGAGGTCAATGCTGTTCGATGATACTTGTGGTAGCCCTACTCTAAAACTGCTCAAAATATGCAGTTTTACAAATGAATGAAAGCTCTCCACTTAAAGATTAGTGAGCTACTGAAGGACATTACCCCTGGTACTGGTAAAGAGAACTGAGAACATATTAGAACATATTAGAACTAATTAGCACACTGTGTTCACTAGTAAGGGATTCCCTTAGAAATCTGGCCTCCACTTGTCAAGGAGATACAAAATACAAAACTTCTACTGATATACACATATGAAGAGAGCTGAAACTCCTGCATCAAAAAGAACACTGTTACGTTATAAGTGTGTCTGAGTTGTCATGTGATACTGGCTTTCTTATTAATTATAAATTAGAATTAGTTTATTTTTTATCACTATTTACTTTGTTTCAAATTGTTTAGCTATCTCTATGAAAATTATTCACATGTACAGCAATAATATTTTTGACCTAAAATTTTCATATAGATAAACATGCATGAATTATGCTCATCTCTACTGATAAAGTAGGTCAATTGGTAAAGAATCTGCCTGCAATGCAGGAGACCTGGGTTTGAGTCCTGGGTCGAGAGATTCCCAGGAGAAGGAAATGGCAACCCACTCCAGTATTCTTGCCTGGAGAATCCCAAGGACAGAGGAGCCTGGTGGGCCACATGCCAATTGGGGTTGCAAGAATCAGACACTACTTAGTGACTACTGATAAAGTAAGAGGTTTTTATAAACTATTCTTTGTCATCAAATTTGCTTTTAAAGTAATATTTTGTTGTTATTACTGGATTGTTTTCCAATAGTAATAAAAAGTGTATGATAAGAGAGTCTTTCACTCTGCCTCAGTGAGTTATGGTAATAAATATTTCTTGAAATGTCATTTCAGGAAATTTCTTTTTACATCAAGTGAGACAGCATATGATCTCTCTCTCTTTCATACGTATTCATGGTGAAAGTATTTGGGGTGTTTCAGTAATTTAAATATCAACACTTGAGAGAAAAGATTACATCCTGAAAAAGATATGTGATGCAAGATTAGGATAAGCCTCAGAAACTGAGGACATAAACAATATTCAGGATGATCTGAGATGGCACAGAGAAGAACAGAAGAGTTTTAGGAAAACTGAAAATATTCTGTGAGTATAATGGAACACTATCTATTCCAGACAACCTTGTCAAAAGTGTGCTTTTCATCAGTATTTTGACTCCATGCGAAATAAACATCTTCAAACTGATTTTGTAAAACAACTCTGATTTAAAGTAAAATATAGAGAAATATAGACAAATAAACATTACCATTTCCCTTTTCTTAGTAAAGATATGAATGTGAGAATAATCAGTGTTCCCACATTTACTTTCATGATACAGATTGACACCCCACATAATCTGAAATAAAATGACACCATAACTAATCGTATTCTTCTTAACCTCTACCAAAAACTTAAAATGTTACCTTTTAAAATGAAAGTTATACATGTATTCATATGATAACGCCCAACAATCAGATTCTAGTACAATGCTGCATTGACTTATCTTTAAATAATGGCTTTCAACTTCTAACATTACCTGGAATGCTACCAAACTCATTGAAACATAAAAAAATTTTTTGTAATGGAGCAATATATATAGAAAGCAGAAGAATGTTCAAAGTAAGATAAAGAGAAGGCCTGTTATCAAATCAGTTATCAGGATATGAATAAATGTGTAATGCTCTTATTAGAAAGAAGATCTAATTTGGAGTTAACTGTACAAATACAATTTAAATAGCTTTTTTTTAACATTAGAAAAGTCATATTCTCATTAGCTCGGGTAAAAAAGGAAACATTATATAAAAGGCACAATCCTACGACATTTAGCACATATAAAATATTGTTCCAATACTTTCATTAAGTGAGCAGGGTTTTCAAATTTTAGTCAATATTTATGGATTATATGTATATTTCAAGTAGAAAAATATTAACATTTCTTAGCTGGGCAAAAATTCATATATTTTCTAAAATATATATATTATATTACACATACTAGGGCTTCTCTGGTGGCTCAGATGGTAAAGAATCTGCCAGCAATCTGGGAGACTGGGTTTTATCACTGGGTTGGGAAGATCCCCTGGAGGAGGGCATGGCAACTCACTTCAGTATACTTGCTTGGAGAATCCCCATGGACAGAGGAGCCTGGTGAGCTATAGTCCATGGGGTTGCAAAGAGTTGCACACAACTGAGCGACTAAGCACACAGCATACACAATACTATATGGATAGGTATGGAAAAGATTTTCTGCTACACTTCATAAAGGCGTGAGAAAAAACAAAAAAGACAAAGAAGTTGGAAAACATAAACTAAATGAAAGGGAGCAATAAATATGAAATAGAAAAAGTGAAACAAATTAATAAAAGATCATCATACAGTCCAATTGTTTTTAAACATGGCTGCTCATTAGAAACACACCTGGAGCTTTGGAAAACAGCAATACCTGAGCATCTGCATTTTTCAAAAACTTCCAAAACAATTCCGTTATGCATCTGGATTTAAAAAAGTGACTGCAAGTTTTTTTATTAAATGGTAGTTTTAATGATGTAGAATTCTATTATTTTCTGTTGACCAAACAGAGAATTTCCTTTAGTATTTATTGAAATAGAAAAAGTGAAACAAATTAATAAAAGATCATCATACAGTCCAATTGTTTTTAAACATGGCTGCTCATTAGAAACACACCTGGAGCTTTGGAAAACAGCAATACCTGAGCATCTGCATTTTTCAAAAACTTCCAAAACAATTCCGTTATGCATCTGGATTTAAAAAAGTGACTGCAAGTTTTTTTATTAAATGGTAGTTTTAATGATGTAGAATTCTATTATTTTCTGTTGACCAAACAGAGAATTTCCTTTAGTATTTATTGTAAAGCTGGTTTGGTGGTGCTCAATTCTTTGAACTTTTGCTTGACTGGAAAGCTTTTGGTTTCTCCATCAAATCTGAACAAGAGTCTTACTAGGTAGAATATTCTTGGTTATAGGTTTTTCCCTTTCATCGCTTTAAATATATCATGCCATTCCCTTCTGGCTTGTTGAGTTTCTGTTGAGAAATCAGTTGATAACTAATGGGAATTCCCCTGTATGTTATTGGTTGCTTTCCCTTGTTGCTTTTAATGTTTTATCTTTGTCTTTAATTTCATCATTTTGATTACTATGTGTCTGAGTATGTTCCTCCTTGGGTTTATTTGATTCATTAGTTTGACTTAGTATGAACAGAATGCTAGATTTCTAATTTATATTTACTCAAAACTGATATAGCTCCATGTATTCTGGCGTCTAGTATTACTGCTAAAAATCTACAAAATTTACTCTGTTAGTGATAAAGAACAATTTTGAATCAGGCTTGAAACTTCTAATCCAATTTTGAGAATATAAAGAAATATTATGTTGTAAAAATAAAAATAGGAAGTTAACAAGTGATACAGTATTAACTAAACTACAGATTTTGTTCAAATTTCACAAAATTTTATGTTCAGTTCAATGCATACAGATTTCTCAAGAGGCAGGTTAGGTGGTCTGGTATTCCCATCTCTTTCAGAATTTTCCACAGTTTATTGCGATTTGTTTTCATATCTTATTCAAGATTCCACATTGTATTTAACTGCATTGAGCAGCTTCAGTCATGTGCAACAAATTCTGGTAAATTCTCATTTTTATTCTAGTACAAATATTTTCTAATTTTCCTTATTATAGTTTCTTAGATATACCCATCATTAAAACGTGGACATTTAATTTCCAAATACATGGGATTTTTAAAAAAGTATCTTCAACATGAATTTCTCATTTTGATACTAATTTCTTATTTAAATGTTTTCTTCTCTGCAATCATCCCTCTGTGTTTTTTTCAAGCTAACTTTATTGAGGCTTTCAGTGACTCAAAGATCTCTCTTGGTAAATGTCACACTGCACTTGAAAATATGTGGGTTATTTTCAAATACCTTTTGATACTGATTTCTAACATAATTCCACAGTGATAAACAAACAGCCTTTGTATGATTTCAATACCTTTAAACCAAGACATTTTTGCACTTTGTCTTATGTCCCTTGATATGTTCCAGTGTCTCCTAGTTTATAGTCTATGGGAACTTGAAAAGAATCTGTATCCTACTGTTGTGTAAAAATTAATTATGTTGAAGTGGTTCACAGTGCTTTCCAGGTCTACTATATACTTCCATGTCTCTGTATATTTACTCTGTTAATTTCTGAGAATTTGATACTGAAACTCCAACTAAAAAATTAATTTATTTAAAAAATAATTATAATATCCCAGTTCATACTTTCATAATTAAAAAAATTAAAAATTAAAAGAAGTTAGCACTTCTTTATTAAATATACATATGATATAGAAAAGTTACAGTAACTACATGAAAGTTAAGTAACAAGACAGAAGGTATTGATTGATGGCATGCAAAATATCTCAAGTAATAAAGTAATGAAAACTGCTGCTGCTGCTAAGTTACTTCAGTCGTGTCCGACTCTGTGCAACCCCATAGATGGAAGGCTCCCCTGTCCCTGGGATTCTCCAGGCAAGAACACTGGAGTGGGCTGCCATTTCCTTTTCCAATGCATGAAAGTGAAAAGTGAAAGTGAAAATCAAAACTTCCAGGAAGAGATAACTTACAGTTACAAATTAGTTAAGTGATTGCAAAGATATATCTATAAAAGACTAAGCAGAATTTATACTGCATTCCTACCATTATGTCAAAACATTAATGACTTTTTTTATAACATTTTCTATCCTTTAATCTTCTTATAGGGCATTTAAAACTGCTGTGGCTTGAATAGTAGTGTCCCTTCAAAATGAACATGCTTCTAACACCCAAGGTAGGAGGTAGGACCTTTTGGAGGTACTTAGCCCTCAAGTATTGGAGAAGGCAATGGCACCCCACTCCAGTACTCTTGCCCGGAAAATCCCACGGATGGAGAGGGCTGGTAGGCTGCAGTTCAGGGGGTCACGAAGAGTTGGACACGACTGAAGCGACTTAGCAGCAGCAAAGCAGCAGCAGCAGCCCTCAAGTATGGAATCAGCACCTTATGAAAGACCCCACAGAGCTGCCTAGCTGTTCCCAGCAGGTGCAGATACAGGTCTTTAACCCAAAGAAGGTCCTCACCTGACCAAGCTGGCACCTTATCTCAGACTTCCAGCCTCCAGAACTATGAGAAATAAATTTCTATTTTTTATAAGTCACTCAGTATCTGGTATTTTGTTATTGCAGCAAAAATGGACAAATCTAAGCCAAAATCTTAACAAGTTCTAAATGTGTATGAATATGGCAACAAGATAGCTTCCTTTCCTTTATTCCCACATATCAATGAAAGGCAGTAAGTTGAAAAACTTACCACAGCTTTTAACGTAAGTGTCCATAACTTCAGCACTGATTCCATTTGGCCCATTCTCACTTGGTGCATATTTTCTAAAAAAGTTCTGAAAAGATGTTTACATGTTTACAAATTCAATCCTTTACACAAATTAGGTATTTCAAAATTGTAAATAATGACAAACAGGTGTCTGGTATAAAACTTTATAAAATGCAGAATTGGGGAAGCATATTCCTCAGGAATCAGTCATATTACTATGCTTATAGTCTGAGACTAAGAAATAAACAAATAAATAAAAGTGTGCTACTTCTATACCACAGGGGAAAAATTAAATAAATGTACTGCTATATCTCATACTTAATTTACCAGTTTGTTTTACATTTCTCCTGACAGTAAACATGAGGGGCTTTCTCCTAAAAGTGAACATGAACTTTTAAAATGACCTTTTAAGTATAGCCACTGAAATACTGCTACCATTAACAAGCTCAATAAAATTACATTCCAATATTCAAAATGTTACAATGCAATGCTAAGACTTTTCAAATTAAGAGGAAATTGACAGAAGATAAACATGAGATACAGACTGAACCAAAGAATTGCAAGGGTACAATAAATACACTAGAGTGTCCCAACAGTCTGGAAACACTGGGGAAAACTGTATACTTTCTTTTCCCCAGATTATCACCTAGCCTATTCTTTTACATCTAGATGTTAAAGAAAAATAGACACAGTATGCTATCTGAAAATATAACTAATACACTATTAAAAAATAAATTTATCCTATGTTTTAAGCTTTTTAAACATTCTATAAGTGGAAAAGAATGTATATCTAGAAAATATAAAGAACTCCTATAAACCAATAAGAAAAAGACAAAAAAAATCCAAGAGAAAAATGGGCAAAATATATGAACAAGCACTTCACAGAAGAAATAAATGGTCTATACACATATTTCACTCAATGTTTTTGGTGATCAGGGAAATGTAAACTAAATAATAAAAAATACCAAAATTTAGAAGCTCAACAATACCAAGATTAAGTAAAGATGAGTAGCAAAGAAAAACAGCTGTTTCCAAAAATAATGATTTTGGTAAACAATTTTTAACTATCTACTAAAGCTGAAGATGAGATAAGCTACAACTTGGCAAAATTATTTACACAGATCACACATGGAACTACGTATCAGGACACAAACTGTCATTGTCTTTATTTTACAAAATCATAATTGCACAGAACAACATAATAACTGACAACTTTATTAAACAATTACTTCAGTTAGAACCTGTGTTCAAGCTCTGTATACATTTCATGTCATCTTCAGAAGAATTCTATAGCTAAGTACTCTTATTACTCCAATTTTATAGACACAAAAACTGAGACTTCAAGGGTATCTTCGGAGGTCCCCTAGACCTCTGAGAGATTTGATCTGTTAGATAGGGTCACAGACTCAACTTACAGCTGTACCACTAGTAAGGTGTATTACAGCAGAAGTAAATGCAACAGGATTAACATGGAGAAGACACACAGGCAAAGCTTGTGGATTACATGTGAATCCTCCTTGTTCTCTTCTGAAGGGATACACTGAGCTTATTTCCTGGGGGCTGCTCATACAGGTACCCTCTATAGTCTATTTAGTCCAGCAACTATCAAAATTCTAGAAGGGAGGCCGGTTGTTTCCTATAAATCATATTGTTTGTACAAAGAGTCTAGGTATGTGAACCACCCTTATGAGTTCCTACTGAAAGCCAAATACCAGCTAAAGGCTAACCTGTTTGCAAGGTTACTCAAAATATAGATAGAAAGCCACAGAGCCAAACTTCAAACTCTGGCAGTTTGATGTTTCTTGTCTGAGTTTTTAAGCAATTGAGCACAATTGTACCTTGAACCAAACAATAGAATCAACCTCTTGTTTTGTTAAGAAATCAGAGTAAAGTCTTTCTGAAAGTCTAAACTCCACACTGAATTACTGGGACACTCGAAACTGAGAAACACAAAAACATACTACAGTAAATATCCTTTATCAAGCCCTTCACTGCATGATTTTTCATCTCAGGCATATCAATTTTTTCTGTGTGAATTACATACATTTTTTGTAGGAAAAAAGAAAAATTACACTCAAAAGATAACAAAAGTAAACTATTAACATGAAGTAAGAATTTTGCAATAAACACTAATTCATGATTTTAAAATATAAAAACAATTCCAAATATATATATGGCTTAGTACAACTTGCCTTTTCTTATCTTAAAGTAGAATAATGATCTTGGAGAGGGAGAGTGGGGGAAAAAGGTCTTAAAAAACATAATTATGTAAAACATATATGACAAGAATATCACTGTAGCCTCGTTCTGAATAACAATGAAAACTGGAAATAATCAGAACGTTCACTGATGGCTACATGCTACTGCTGCTGCGAAGTCGCTTCAGTCATGTCTGACTCTGTGCAACCCCATAGATGGCAGCCCACCAGGCTCCGCCGTCCCTGGGATTCTCCAAACAAGAATACTGGAGTGAGTTGCCATTTCCTTCTCCAATGCATAAATCATAATATTTCCATACTTTGCAATATAATGTAACCATGAACTTCAGAAAATTCCTGATCGCCTATTATGTGCCAGGCAAAGTTTAAGGAACTGAACATCTATCTACCTTGGAAACATTTCCAACTGTTAGCATTGTTTACTTCTCTGGAAAAAAAACAACTTGAGGGAAGAAAAGGGAGAAAAAAGAGACTTTCATTTCTAAAACTCTATGTACTTTTATAGAGACTGAAACTTTTCTAAGAAGAAATATTCATGAAATTCATAAATCATTAAAATAGATATTGTACCTGAATGCTTCCTTCTGTATCAAGAACTTCAGCAACAGGAACTGACTGGATAAACTGCATGAAGCCTGCACAGAAACAGATATATTGTATTAAGCACAGCTTTTGGTTAAGCCATTGGAAGGACTTGCTGAAGCTGAAGCTCACTTAGGCCACCTGATGTGAAGAGCCCCCTCAGTTGGAAAAGACTTTGATGCTGGGAACACTGAAGGCAGGAGGAGAAGGAGGAAGCAGAGGATGATATGGTTAGATAGCACCACTGACTCAATAGACATGAATTTGAGCAAACTCAGAGAGATAGTGGAGAACAGAGGAGCCTGGTGTGCTGCAGTCTATGGGATCGCAGAGTCAGACATGACTGAATGACAAAACAACAATATTGGTTAAGCAATAAAGATTCTGTTAAGAATAGTCTTCATTTGCAAATGTACACAATACAAACTTATTAGCTTAAAGAGGTCTATAAACATTGTATTTAGTATATATTGGCATTTACATCATAGGAACTACACGGAAACATATTAAAAAAATTAAACTGAAAATCTGTATGTTTCTCTAGGCCAATTTCTATTATATACAGGAACACAAAGTAATAAGGTTCAGTTCAGTTGTACTCAGTCGTGTCCGACTCTTTGCAACCCCATGGACTGCAGCACGCCAGGCTTCCCTGTCCCTCACCAATTCCCAGAGCTTGCTTAAACTCATGTCCACTGAGTCGGTGATACCATCCAACCATCTTGTCATTCCCTTCTCCTCCTGCCTTCACTCTTTTCCAGCATCAGGGTCTTTTCCAGTGAGTCAGTGCTTTGCATCAGATGGCCAAAGTATTGGAGTTTCAGCTTCAGCATCAGTCCTTCCAATGAATATTCAAGACTGATTTCCTTTAGGATTGACTGGTTTGATATCCTTGCAGTCCAAGGGACTCTCAAGAGTCTTCTCCAACACCACAGTTCAAAAGCAACAATTCTTCGGTGCATAGCTTTCTTTATAGTCCAACTCTCACATCCATACATGACTACTGGAAAAACCATAGCTTTGACTAGATGGACCTTTGTCGGCAAAGTAACGACTCTGCCTTTTAATAAGCTGTCTAGGTTGGTCATAGTTTTTCTTCCAAGAAGCAAGCATCTTTTAGTTTCATGGCTGCAGTCACTATCTGCAGCGATTTTGGAGCCCCCCAAAATAAAGTCTCTCACTGTTTCCATTGTTTCCCCATCTATTTGCCATGAAGTGATGGGACTGGATCCCATGATCTTCGTTTGTTGAATGTAAGCCAGATTTTTCATTCTTTTCTTTCACTTCAATCAAGAGACTCTTTAGTTCCTCTTCGCTTTCTGCCATAAGGGTGGTGTCATCTGCATATCTGAGGTTATTGATATTTCTCTCCAAGCAATCTTGATTCCAGCTTGTGCTTTATCCAGCCCAGCGTTTCCCATGATGTACTCTGCATGTAAGTTAAGTAAACAAGATGACAAAATACAGCCTTGACACACTACTTTCCCAATTTGGAACCAGCCGGTTCCACGTCTGGTTCTAACTGCTGCTTACCTGTATACACGTTTCTCAAGAGGCAGGTAAGGTGGTTTCATATTCCCATCTTTTTCAGAATTTTCCAGTTTGTTGTGATCCACACAGTCAAAGGCTCTGGCATAGTCAATAAAGCAGAAATAGGTATTTTTCTGGCACTCTCTTGCTTTTTCTATGATCCAATGGATTTTGGCAATTTGATCTCTGGTTCCTCTGCCTTTTTAAAATCCAGCTTGAACATCGGGAAGTTCTCAGTTCATATACTGTTGAAGCCTCACTTGGAGAATTTTGAGCATTACTTTGCTAGCATGTGAGATGAGTACAATATTTTGTGGTAGTTTGAACATTCTTTGGCATTGCCTTTCTTTGGGATTGGAATGAAAACTGATCTTTTTCAGTCCTGACCATTGCTGAGTTTTCCAAATTTCCTGGCATACTGAGTGCAGCACTTTCACAGCGTCATCTTTTAGGACTTGAAATAGCTCAACTGGAATTCCGTCACCTCTAATAGCTTTCTTTGTAGTGATGCTTCCTAAGGCCCACTTGACTTCACATTCCAGGATGTCTGGCTTTAGGTGAGTGATTACATCAACGTGGTTATCTGGGTCATTAAGATCTTTTTTGTACAGTTCTTCTGTGTATTCTTGCCACCTCTTCTTATATCTTCTGCTTGTTAGGTCCATATCATTTCTGTCCTTTATTGAGCCCATCTTTGCATGAAATGGTCCCTTGATATCTCTAATTTTCTTGAAGAGATCTCTAGTCCTTCTCATTCTATTGTTTTCCTCTATTTCTTTGCACTGATCACTGAAGACTTTCTTATCTCTTTTTGTTATTCTTTGAAACTCTGCATTCAGATGGGTATAGCTTTCCTTTTCCTTTGCCTTTCACTTCTCTTCTTTTCTCAGCTATTTGTATGGCCTCCTCGGACAACCACATTGCCTTTTTGCATTTGTTTTTCTTGGGGATGGTCTTGATCACAGCTTCCTGTACAATGTCAGAACCTGTGTCCATAGTTCTTCAGGCACTCTATTTATCAGATCAGTAACAGGGTAAGGGTTCTTAAATTTGGCATAAAAATTTCTTTCTGTAGTTTTATAACATATGTCAATTAAAATTCTAAATGTAAAATCACTTGAAGAAATCTGAAAATGTGGCATTCAGAATGTCAATCACTAACCCTAGAATTATAGTATACTCACTGGCTTTCTTTGTGTAATACTCTACCTTCTGCCATTCCCTAGAAATGCTATGAGAGGGAAGCATAAATCCTCTACCTGAACTACCATAAAGAAGGGGAGGGGGAGAGTATACAGGAGAATAAGGATAAAAATTAAGCCTGTAAGTCCAAGGACAACAAAAGAAGTATAAAACTAAAAATCTGTGAAAAAAAAAATCAAAGCTGAATGATGAAAATATTTCAGAATCATAAACAACTATGATCTGGTTTTGGTAAGCCTTACATTATAATTGGGCTGCCCTAGTGGCTCAGTGGTGAAGAATCTGTCTGCCAATGCAAGAGAAACAAATTCAGTCCCTGGGCCAGGAAGATCCTCTGGAGAAGAAAATGGCAACCCTCCCCAGTAGTCGTATCTGGGAAATCCCATGGACAGAAGAGCCTGGCAGGCTATAGTCCGTGGGGTTGCAAAGAGTTAGACATGACTAAGTGACCAAACAATGAACATTATAATTATTTGCATGCAAATTAGGAGACTGTGCATTACTTTAGAGTAAGAAACATCTCCTTTATTCTGATATGATAAATACCAAACAGTCTGCATCAATGCACTTAACATATATTTGTAGTTTTTCTACTAGGTAGCAAGACTTTTGCAGGTAAGCAAAAATAGAGCTTTGACCTGCTTTCAAAGATCTCACAAGTTTGCAAGTTTTACTGGAATAAATACTATGAATGAAAAGGAATAGTAAAGGGAGACCTATATTACAATAGGGATCAGAGGACCTCTGACATCTGAAGTGTGTTTTGAAGGATAATAAAGATACATAAATAAAGCAGAAAGGATATTAAAGATAACAATAATATAAGGCTAAAAAGAGCATGGTACATTTGCAAAAATGGAGGGTGGATAGTGTGGCTAAAGTCTAAGAAGCAAGGAGAGTGGAAAAAAGAGGTGTCACAGAGAGGTGTGGAGGTATGTTATACCACTCAAGAACTTGTAAACTAAGCTAAAGCTTTTGTCTCGGTCCCAGTAGCAAATAAAAGCTAAGTAAATCAATTTATGTAGGATAGTAATAGAACATATAAGAAATTAAACTGCCAGAAAGATTTGGGAGTAACAAGGAGAAGGGCAGAAAAAACAGGTACTTGTTTCTCCAAGGTACCTAATCTAAGGGTAAGAAGCTCTAAGAGTAACAAGATTATAAAATTTACAATACACATTAGGCAAGCATTCTGAGGGAATCTTCTGCCAAACTTCCAGAGGTTACTCAATCTCAGAAAGAGTTAGACATATATATTTAAAAAAAAAAAATCCATGAATAAAAGCAACATCATCTGATGAGTGGTTTGGATAAGCACGGCACAATACAAAGCCTCTCTAGGTTTTAGTAACTCTCAATAATGATTATATCCAGAGTGTATCACATGAAATGCCAAGCTAGATGAGTCACAAGCTGGAATCAAGATTGCAAGAAGAAATATCAACAGTCTCAGATATGCAGATGATACAACTGTAAAGGCAGAAGTAACTAAAAAGCCTCTTGATTAGGGTTAAAGAGAGTGAAAAAAGTAGCTTGAAACTCAACATTCAAATAACTAACATCATGGCATCTGGTCCTATCACGTCATGGTAAATAGAAGGGGAAAAAGTTGAAGCAGTGACAGTTTTTATTTTCTTGGGCTCCAAAATCACTGCAGATGGTGACTGTATCCATGAAATTAAGTTGTTTGCTGTTTGGAAGGAAAGTTATAACAAATCTAGACAGCGTAATAAAAAGCAGAGACATCAAAGACAAAAGTCTGTATAGACAAAGCTATGGTTTTTCCAGTAGTCATGTAGGGATGTGATGGACCACAAAGAAGGCTGAGTTCCAAAGAACTGATGCTTTCGAATTTTGATGTGGGAGAAGATTCCTAAGAATCCCTTTTACTGTAGAGAGATCAAACCAGCCAATCCTAATGGAAATCAACCCTGAATATTCACTGGAAGGACTGATGCTGAAGCTGAAACTCCAATACTTTGGCTACTTCATGTGAAGAGCCAGCTCACTGGAAAAGACACTGATGCTAAGAAAAGATTGAAAGCCAAAGGAGAAGGGTGCAACAGAGGATGAGATGGTTAGATAGCATCACAGACCCAATAGACACAAATCTGAGCAAACTCCAGGACATAGTGGAGGACTGAGAAGCCTGGTATGTTGCAGTGAATGAGGCTGCAAAGAGTTGAACATGACTTAGTAACTGAACAGTAACAAAAACAATTATGATTTCAGATACAGATCACCACAGAAGAAAACTACTGTGATTTGGAAACAGTTTTGAATCCAAAGAAATATAAAGGTTCTTATTTTTCTCCCAAATATGCTGTTTAATGATTTCAAGAGGTATAAAAAGAAAGGGAGGGAGGGAAGGCAGACAGGTTGCCAGGAAGGTCCAACTGGTCTTCAGTGTTACAAATGAGTTCAATCCCTAATGTTCTTAATAACTTCCAATTTAAAAAGGAAAACTCATTGGACATTGAAATAAATAATTGTTAAAAAATAAATTACCATGCTTTGTACTAGTGGCTAATACTTTGTAGGGCGTCAACTTCAAATCCAGATTTTCTTTTCGTAGAAGCTGAAGATCAAAAGTTATATTAAACAAAGGAAAATAATGTTATGAAACAGTTTTGTAGTGAGTATTATAACAGTTTAATACATCTCTTTATCTTTTTCTAAATCACTGTCAGTTTTCATTGATAGAGGGTTCCTCCTAAGGATCTATGCAGGCCTTAATGGCCATGAAGTATTTTATGACTCCAAATAAGGAAATGAAAACAAATATGTTTCTTTAAAATCCATGAACAGAAACAGGATTTAGGAAAGAAGATTTAATTGACTAAGAGGAAGAAAATTACTAAATCCAACACTGAAAGAACTGTGAAAAAGTTTTTATAGAAAGGAACACATGCAGTTTCATTTTATACTCATCTTAAGAGCCATCTGCAGTAATACAATAGTAACTACATTTGTTCAAGATCAAGTGGAGATTGTTCAGCTCTCCAGGATTGTATCTGAATGTTGAATAATTCTGGGTACATGTAATTCTGTATCCATGCATAGCATATCCACTAAACCATTGATTTCTGAAATGAAAACATGTTCCCTACCAACATAAGGTTATGCTCACCTTGTCCATGAGTGAAATGATTTGAAGAATAAGTTGATCTTGGCGTAAATCATCTCCATGCTTAAATATAACTGGATATTTGCCTCCATCTTCAGTTTTAAAGAATAACTGTGCAGGCATAAGAGCACTCTGGAAATAAAAATAGTATTTTCAAATTATATAAGATGGAAATGTGGAGAAACCTGTAATAATCTAAAGAAAAGAAATGAGTCTGACAAAGCAAATATTATTAATTTCTATAGACCATGAGAAATAATAGCATAAAAACTATCAGATAGACGGATGAACAGGTTTGTAACAAAAAATGTACAGTAAAATGTTACTAACAGAATTGAAGAAGTGAGTGTATAGTTGTTTACTGTGAAAGCCTTTCAACTTTGCTGTATGTTTGAAAACTCATTATAAAATGTAGGGGAAAAGCATCAGAAGTCCTTCAAAGAATTTAAGTTTAGAAACTACAACCTGTAGTGAATTAAAACTTCAAATAGTTGTAGTATCCTTTGATCACCTCAAGGTAAATATATTTTATCCCTGTACCCTACTCACAAACGCTCAAGAAAACAACTGGAAGCAAAATTCCTAAAGATAAATGATAAGCAAGAGGTTCTTTGTTGTAACTTCCCTATTCCGATTTGGATCTGATGTTGAAATTTAGAGTACATCTGAAATCTAGTGTAAACATATGACAATCTAAAGATTACTAGGGCACTAATCCCAGTGCCTTAAAGGGCTCACTCCCCACAGAGATCTAGCTTTTGTTCTTAAGCTAGGGTCTAACAAAATACTGTTTAAAAATATTGAAAACTAAGTCCATAACCTTTTCAGCTCGAAGGAGTTCATAGAAGGGCAACAAGAACTCACGCATTCTGCTACAACTCTGTATAGACATTTTAGTGTATGTACAAGCATTATGGGTAACTTTCTAAAATATCCAACCCATCACTTTCATTGGACTCTTAAACTCATGAGCCCCAAATGGTTAAGAATTATAATCTTAGAGTTATGCAGTAAATGCCCTAGAACCATTAGTCCTAAACTCCAATTCAGAATTTTCAAGAATGTCCACTTATTTAATAAAGACTAGAAGAAAAATTCAGAATTGAACATTAGGATTAAAAAAGATATCCCATGATATCTTACTGACCATCTATACTTTGTATATATGACATAATTATACAATTACTTAAGGAAAAAAAAATGGATCCAGAATCTACCTAACAATGGTGACAGATTCTCATACCGCACTCTTAACAACTCCGGCTCTATGTCTTAAACATTCTTTTTCATCCTGTTTGCTAAAAAATGATAAAACACTGTTCTTGGTTAGTCCGAAAGGGAATGAAAATATTAGAAGTAGATCTTATTTGGGAGTTCTAGCATGAACTAAGAAATACTTGCATTCTCTCTCCTATAACCAGATTTTTTAAATTGCAGGTTTATAACTCAATGAGTCTTAAAACCAACTAAATAGGTTGCAAACAACATTTAAACACTGATGCAATAGAAAAAGTTTTCAAAGAATAGAAACTATCAGTCCATAACATGCAGTAAGGTTAAAGTACTGCTTTTTGAAACATATTGCAGTTGTGCATGCTGGGCTGCCAAAGGCTGCCTTTCAAATCACACTCTTTAAAAAAATCTGAACTATTTCTTATTGTAATCATACCCTTTTTTAAATATATCCAAAGGAGCGATCTATGAGGCCTTTCTTACCCAATAGAAAGTAATATTCCAATGCAACTTCCCCTAATAGAAAAAGTTTTCGAAGAATAGAAACTATCAGTCCATAACATGCAGTAAGGTTAAAGTACTGCTTTTTGAAACATATTGCAGTTGTGCATGTTGGGCTGCCAAAGGCTGCCTTTCAAATCACACTCTTTAAAAAAATCTGAACTATTTCTTATTGTAATCATACCCTTTTTAAAATATATCCAAAGGAGCGATCTATGAGGCCTTTCTTACCCAATAGAAAGTAATATTCCAATGCAACTTCCCCATTTTCCAACCCTAGAATCAGACAACCTACGACATCATGTCTCAATGAAGCTTCACAAGGAATGATCTCAGCCCTTTGGTCTGCTTAGAGAAGGCAGCTGCCTCCAGTCCTTTGTAACTATCCAAGTGGTGGCCAGCCAAAAGAAAGCCAGGCACATACTGTTATGGACTAAAGAAAATTACCACTTAAAAAGACAAGAAAATATTTAAGTCATAGGAACAGATACCAAATTGAAAAATTTTATAAAAGGGTAAGTGGAATTCTTATCTAACCATAGGAACTTATAAAGT
The DNA here is from genome assembly GCA_006408695.1 of Aepyceros melampus. NCBI lineage: Eukaryota > Metazoa > Chordata > Mammalia > Artiodactyla > Bovidae > Aepyceros > Aepyceros melampus. The sequence goes on from SJXQ01002011.1 coordinate 153,336, forward strand.
AAATGCCTGAGTGTGCAATTCAATTTATTTTTTAAGCTTACATGGGAAAAGACAGGTGTGGCTCTGATTAATAAATAGTTCAAAGAATTAAATATTAAAAAACCCAGTGATATAAAAATACTTCATACATTTCACATAAAAATGTCCACAGGTATTACAAAAAGATCTTAAAACACAGATAAATAAAAGGCATTTTTTTCTAAAATTTTTATAAAAGGCTAAGTGGAATTCTTATCTAACCATAGGAACTTATAAAGTAAATGCCTGAGTGTGCAATTCAATTTATTTTTTAAGCTTACATGGGAAAAGACAGGTGTGGCTCTGATTAATAAATAGTTCAAAGAATTAAATATTAAAAAACCCAGTGATATAAAAATACTTCATACATTTCACATAAAAATGTCCACAGGTATTACAAAAAGATCTTAAAACACAGATAAATAAAAGGCATTTTTTTCCCAAAGGCAGAGTCTCTGATACAGCTTTAAAGAATCAGCTCCAGTCATAGATATCAAAGATCCACCACAATTACCTTAAACAATGTAGCTGTTTCTGGAATTATTCCTCTAATTTTCACCTGAGGTTCTAAAGGCAGTGGGATAAGTTCCACCTCGGACAAGTTCATCTTTTCATTGTCTCCGAGCAATGCCTGTAGTCTCTCATTCTAGGAGAACAAGTTATAAAGTACTAATTAGGTTACAATGGAAAAGTGACTTTTAAAGCATATGGTAAGGACATAAAAGACTGATAACATTAACTTTAAAATATTTGCAAAGCACCATAAAAGTCTATGTGAAGTAACATAACATAAAGGTGTTAGTATGTGTGAGAGAAAAGCACTTATAAACCACCTGACAATAACTGCAGCACACTTTGTAAGGCACGATCCCCTGACCTATGAAATGCTAGACTCTCAGAGGTCAGGGAATATGTTTCTCTTGCTGCAACTGAGAATCAGGGATATTCTCAGGCTGGACTTAAAGATATAATTTCTGCTTTAAAAGGATTTGTGAAGTCACAAAGAGACTAATTTCGTTTGAAGTTTAATTTCACACGACCAGATATTAAGCAAGAATTTCATTAGCTGTTTGGACTCAATGGACGTGAGTCTGAGTGAACTCCGGGAGTTGGTGATGGACAGGGAGGCCTGGCGTGCTGCAATTCATGGGGTCACAAAAAGTCGGACACGACTGCGCGACTGAACTGAACTGATAATGTTTAGACCAAGCCCACCTATTCAATTTCAAAAGGACAATCTATTTTCTTGGAAAGCTGTGAGAGAGAGAGAGAGACAGAGAGATTACGAGTGTGTGTGTGTGTGTGTGTGTGTGTGCATGCGTGCATGCTCGGTCTGATCAACTCTTTGCAACCTCATAGACTGTAGCCCACCAGGCTCCTCTGTCCAGGGAACCCACCTTCCTTGCATCTCCTGCATTAGTAGGCAGATTCTTTACCACTTGCACCACGTGGGAAACCTTGTGAGTCTAGCATTCTTTAAACAGGTAAGCTTGTTTTCATGGGGAGAAAACGACCAAATACACTGCACTTCTTCCTATTTCTCAAACATGTCACACATGCTCCCACATCAGGGCCTTTGTGCTTGCAGTTCCTCCTGCTGAAACAGTCTTCTCTAGATATTCACATGGTGTGCTCCCCAACTTGCTTCAGGTTTTTGTCCAAATGTCAACTCTTAGTGAGGCCTTCATGATCATTCTATTGATAAATGAAACACTGCCTTAATACTTGAACCGGGCACTATCTATTCCCCTTTCCTGCTTTATTTTCCTCAATAGCATAAGACACTACATAGCATATAATATATTTTATTTATTTTGTTAACTTTTTCCTCCAACAGGAATGTAAGCTCCTTACATTATAAAGGGTAGGGATTTTTATATTCACCACTGTATCCCAGACTCTAGAAAGAGTGCTTGGCACACAGTAGGCATGCAATATATTTTTATAGAATATATATTATAATCTAAAGAATTATGAAGTGAAAGAGAATACTTAATATTCAAAATGAAAGCTTTAATCTGTTTTTAAATGTGGAATTAATGTATTTTTATTAGAACTCAAACATCGAGATTCAAAGACCTCAATCAAGAGAATTTTTCCTAATGACATCTATATATTTTTATAGAATATATATTATAATCTAAAGAATTATGAAGTGAAAGAGAATACTTAATATTCAAAATGAAAGCTTTAATCTGTTTTTAAATGTGGAATTAATGTATTTTTATTAGAACTCAAACATCGAGATTCAAAGACCTCAATCAAGAGAATTTTTCCTAAATGACATCAGCAAAGGAAAGAAGGTAGCAACAATATTAGTATCTCTTTTACCATCTGAAACCTAACTCATGGATTCCCTCGTGACACATTTACCACTGTTGGACTCACCAAGACAAGTCTCTCCCAACTTCATTATGAGGGATGGAAAAGCATTACATGTGATTTTAAATTATTAACTGTAGCCATTTCATTATTCCTGGTAATAATACAAATAATGGTGGTGGAGCGTCATCTTGTCCTTGCACTAAAATGTGGGAGCTTGTTTTTAGTAAAACTATGTAAATAAAAACTAAGTTTTTCTTTTATTATCATCATGAGAAAATGTCTGAAAAGAGTTTTAGCCAATGTTAACACTACATTTGGGACTGTCTGATTTAAAACACAGGCAAAACAATATGTGTTCTGCAGTATGTGGCAAATACAAGGCTGTGAAGGCTGAAAGAGGTGAGAAAACTGCAGAAGAGAAATTTGAAGCTAGCAGAGGTTGGCTCATGAGGTTTAAGGAAGACGTCACCTCCATAGCATGAAAATGCAAGATGAAGCAGCAAGTGTAGATGGAGAAGACGCAGCAAGGTTATCCAGAGAATCTGGCAAAAATAATTAACAAAAGTTGCTACTACACTAAACAACAGACTTTTCACTGCAGATGACACAGTCTTTTATTGGAAGAATGCCATCCAGGACTTTTATAGCTCAAAAGGAGAAGTCAGTGCCTGGCTTCAAAGCTTCAAAGGGCAGGCTGATGCTCTGGTTAGGGGCTGAAGTTGAAGCCAACACTTATCTACCATTTCAAAAGTCCTCAGGCCCGTAAGACTTATGCTAAATCAATTGCTTGCTCTTAAATGAAGAAGCCTGCATGGTAATAACACATCTGTTTACAACATGGTTTCCTGAATATTTTAAGCCCACTGTTGAGATCTACTGGTCACCTAGAGTTCTGGTGAAGGTGTACAGTGAGATTAATGCTGTTAATCTGCCTGCAATGCAAGAGACCCAGGTTTGATCCCTGGGTAAGAAAGATCTGCGAGATAAGGAAATGGCAACCTACTTCAGTATTCTTGCCTGGGAAATCCCATGGGCAGAGGAGACCGGCAGGCTACAATCCATGGGATCACAAAGAGTCGGATATGACTTAGTGACTAAACCATCAACTCTAAGCATAAACAGAAAGCAAAGCCAGAAGGTTTACCTTTTTCTTACGATTTCCACTTTCACGCTGCACTGCCTTCATTAGGTGCACCAGCCGATCTACAAAAGTCTGTTGTGCAGCCAGCAGAGAACGCATAACTCGGACAGACTTATCACCCTGAAGGAATTCAAAGGAAAGAAAAGTTAATTCTATATAGCATAACGATCAGTTTCTTCAATAGCATGGGAAACTACAAACTTCAACACAAAGTAATACTGAAAAAAAATAATTATCTTGGTTCAGAGATAATGAAAACACTGTTATCTTAAACACTACCAATTCTTCTACAATTGAAAATTATTTGAGTTGTCAGTGAATACTAATCTATCAAAAACTGCATGTTTTTTCCCACATGCAAGTGTGTGACAAGACAAAATTTACTGACCCAAAGTGTATTCACTGACCGATCCAATAAATATCTGGATGCTTATAATTTCTTCAAAAATGTTCTGGGCACATAGTAGAAACAATACTATCTTCAAGGAACAAATTAAATCCTTAAAAGAAGGTTCTCAAATAGCAATATAATATGCTAGCTTAGTAAAATAAAAGTCATAAAACCAATGCTATGAAGTCTTATGTAGTAATTCTCAGTTCATAAAATATTATAAAATAACATTTTCTCATTTAATTTCTCCAATTACACTGAAAGCAGCAGCTTGGCAATTATGTATATTTATTTAAAGGATTGAAATTTATTCTCAGAGAGACTAAAATTGCCTCAGAGGATGACAAAGGCTGTAAGTGACAGAATTGAGATTAGAAGAGAGGACCAACTGCTTGTTTTCCAATCAGTTTAGATATAGCAAATCTATGGGCTCTGAGAACTATGAAAAAAAAGGTTAGTCTCAAAGAGTTCAATAAGATGTGATTTAAATTTCAAGACAATTTAAATAGAATATGAAACAGCAGATAAAGATGCTATGAAGCAAAATATTTCTACAGGAAATCAGGTACTGTTGTGACAATTTTTTTTCATGGCCCATGCACCCTCTGCTGGCTGAACTGAGACATTGCCTTAACAATCACAAGAACGCCAGGTAGAAAAGGTCTACAGATCTCTAGAAAATGTAAAAGCAAAAACAGAAGCCATGTAAAGTATCTGCAATATGACCACTGCCAGATTTATGTAAATGTACCTAGTCTTAGGGCTTCCCTGGTGGCTCAGAGGTTAAAGC
>SJXQ01002013.1:7676-29089 GCA_006408695.1 Aepyceros melampus
CAGGACCGACACACAGCGCTCCCAGTCACCGCCCACGGCCAGGCGGGACGTGCTCACGCCCCAAGGGGACCTCCCGGCCCCAAAGCCCGCTTCTCAGAGGACTTCTCGCGAGACTCAAGCTGACTAGGCCTCGCGAGAGTGTCCGCTGCGCCGGAGGAAGCCGGAGGAGGGTGGGTGTCGGGAGACGAGAGGGTCTGGCTCCACGCCAGCATCCTTGACTTCCACACACCGCGGACAGGCGGGGAGGAGAGGCGAAGGGCCCCGCGTGGAAAAAGAGCGGCCAGCTTAGCCTTGGGGTTGTCTCTGTCCTCTGGCGTGGCCTAGGCCGGTTCTGGTGGGACATCATTTCGACTCCATCCATCCGTGGACTTCAAGGTAAAGTTAAAAATTGCTAGAATCCAGCAATCCTGTTAGGAAGTATATATACCCAGAAAAAAACCCATAATTCAAAAAGGCACATGCACCCCCCAATGCTCATTGCAGCGCTCTTCATAATAGCCAGGGCTAGAAGCCACCTAATGTCCATCAAGAGATGAACAGATAAAGATGTGGTACATACATACAGAGGAATATTCCGCAGCCATAAACGGGAAGAAAGCTGGGTCATCTGTAGAGACGTGGATGGACCTCGAGTCTGTCATACAGAGTGAAGTCAGAAAGAGAAAAATCCTGTGTATTAACACCTGTGCATGGAATCTAGAAAAATGGTGTAGATGCTCTTCTGCAAAGCAGAAGTAGACAGGCAGATGTGGAGAACAAATGTATGGATTCCAAGGTGGAAAGGGTGTGAGGGGCTGAGATGAATTGGGAGATTTGGGATTGACATATATACACTGTTGATGCAATGTGTGAAATAGATAACTAATGAGAACCTACTGTGTAGCACAAGGAACTGTACCTGATGGTCTATGATAGCCTAAATGGGAAGGAAATCCAAAAAGGAAAAGGGGGATGTATGTAAACATATAGCTGATTCACTTTTCTGTACCGCAGACACCAACACAACATTGTAAAGCACCCATAATAAAGTTAATTTTAAAAATACTTTTTATAGGGAAAAGGAAACATTAAAAAGAATCAGAGTAATTGTGTGTTAGTTGCTTCAGTTGTGTCTGACTTTGCGACCGTGTGGACTGTAGCCCACCAGGCTCCTCTGTCCAGGGGATTCTTGAGGCAAGAATACTGGAGTGGGTTGCCATTCCTTCCTTTTCCAGGGGATCTTCCTGACCCAGGGATCGAACCCAGGTCTCCTGAGGCTCCTGCGTTGCAGCATATTCTTTGCTGGTGAGCCACTAGGATAGCCCTTTCAGAACCCACATCAGAACTGAAAGACTTTCCCCCCAACCCTTTAACTCACCCCGTTTAATCAGTTTCTTAATACACGCGTATCTCAAATAACATGCTACTGTATTTTTCTGAGGAATATGTTTTTCCCCCCATGTGGTCTTGCTGTGTTACATTTTTGAAGAAAATTACTTGAAATTTTCTTTAAAGTTGCATTTTAAGGCTAATAAATTTGAAATGAACCTTCAGTTGAGCTCTCTATAGACCATATTATGCTGTAGAATGTAGTGTCTCTAGCATACTTAATAGGATCAAAACAAATTCTAAGTGGATGATATTCTCAATTCTTATGTATTTTCAAGGCTACTTTTGGCCTCCATTCAGAGTACCTTTCTTCAGAGAGTATTTTTACTAGGCAATGCTTGTCAGATTAGTTTTCTTTATTTTGCCAAGTTTATATTTTGCAAATTTCAGTTCTCAACTTTACTGAAGTCTGAAACAGAAAAAATAGGAGCTTTATTAAATAAAGTTTCTTACAATTTGAGATATTCCAAAGTGCAGTTATAGAATTTCAAAGTTAAATCTTGCACATCATTTGGTTTGTTCAGAACAAATCATTTAATGTTTAGTTCTTTTGTGGGGACAAATTTTAGTGTCTTGCTGTCTTTATACCTTGTTATCAATAATTGAAAGTCTGAAAAACTGAAGTTTTTGATCTTCCATTCATTGATGATGTTGATAAATTTTCTAAAACTACTTTGAAAAAATATGGACCAAATTTAGAAGGCTCACTTACAAAGAATTTAACACCATTGCCGGGCACTTAGATTGATTTACAAAATATTTCTTCAAAGGCTTACATATGTCTAAAATCCTAATTATGGCCTCCAGAAAAGAGAAAAACACATACTGCTTTGTATTCAAAATCAGATTTTTCACAAAAAAGTGTGGTTCAGTTATTCTTACTATGTATATGATATAATATTTATGAATTTCTATAGCTGCTGCTACCGTTTGACAACTTGAGTGCAGGATAAATTATGTTGTACCACACCTAATTCCAAGCACATTTCTACTCCATAAATTTCTTTAGAAAGAACATGGTTTTGCTGTGGCATTGTTCTCCATCAAAATCTGTATTTATATTTTTATGTGAGGATAATGTTAGTGTGAACTTTTTAAACACTGAATTTACAGTAGCAGTGATTCATTTAACTGAGTTTATAATGGCATCTTGCTCTAGTAATGTCAAATGTTTTACTCTCAACAGGGTGAAATCCAAATGTTTTACTTTGGTACCATGAATTCCATTTGAAAAATTAAACTGTTATTGAAAAATAATCATCTTCCAATATATAGTGTTTGATTGTTGTTTAGTTGCTAAGTTGTGTCCCACTCTCTCGTCACCCGTGCACTGTAGCCCATCAGGCTCCTCTGTCCATGGGATTCTCCAGGCAAGAATACTGGAGTGGGTTGCCATTTCCTTCTCCAGGGGATCTTCCCGACCCAGGGATGGAACCCTCTCCTGCACTGGCAGGCAGATTCTTTACCACTGAGTCACCTGGGAAGCCCCATAGCATCTGATTATACTCATGTAAAAATGGCATCATTGAATTGTTTGAAACATTTTTCTGCATTGGAGCCAGTGCATTTAATAGCTACCTTCACTTTTTGTATGTGCACAAGAAAAATGGAAGAAAGTTAATGTTAGAGAGTTAATGTAGAGGAGCAGTTATTTCATTGAAAAGTCTTGTCTTGCTCCATACATTACCCAACTGTATATGCTGGGTCATTGTCTTCAGGCAAAATCTTTGGGAGTTGATATTGGTGCCTTAGCATATTTGTGTCTTCTCATTTTTGTGGGATCAATGGTATCATATAGTCCCCGTGGTAAGTGGACAGTTTTGATAAACATTTTGAAATTTATAAGTTTGTCATCAACTTTCTCATGAATGAAGTATTCGATTTTTGATTAAGCAGTCCTTTTCATTTTTTGAGCCCATTAATAGCAATATATTTGTTGCCAATTTTAAAAGTATTACCAAATAAACACATAATAGTTGTAGATTTATACAGAGTATCATTAATGCTATTAATAAAAACACCATAGCAAGAGCAGTTAAAGTCCTTTCTATTTTCTCTGTGATGGAGGACCACTCAGTCTTTATTTTCCATAAATATTTCATATACACCTGGTCTTGTTTTCCACTGACTGCACAAATGGTGGCCTGCTGACAGCCGGCATCTCTCAAATTCAGACAAAGGTCACCTCACAACTGGCTGATATCCCACGGGGCCAGGGAAGCAGCAACATCAATTATTTCTCCATTTCCCAGATGAGAAGGAGCTGCTCCTATCTGCCAGTTCCCTAACACACTTTTTTTTTTTTTTCTGTTAAGTGAACACCTCATAAGCTGTCCTGGAAAGAGAAATGTTAAGTTGTATCGCAGGTTGTATTATCCAGAAGCAGCTGCTGAGAGGAAGTTTGGGGCTCAAGATGATTATTTGGGAACAGCACCCAGGAGAGGACGAGGGGAAAGCAGGACTGGGCAGAGGGAGCTGTCCAGCCGGGATGCAGGCTTGACAAGGCCTTGGATCACCTCATTGGGGTTTTTGGAGCAAATGTGGCCCATTAGAATGTCCCCTATTGGGTCCGAGTGGGCTGGATGTTTATATGCACACCTCACCTGGTTGAGCTTCCCTGGCGGCTCCAATGGTAAAGAATCCATCTGCAATGCAAGAGACCTGGGTTCGATCCGTGGGTTGGGAACATCCCCTGGAGAAGGGAACGGCTACCCACTCCAGTATTCTTGCCTGGAGAATCCCATGGACAGAGGAGCCTGGCAGGCTACAGTCCATGGGGTCACAAAGAGTCAGACACAACTGAGCAACTAAAACTCACCTGGTCACTAGATCACCTGGTCACCAGGTCTGGGCTGTCCTAGAAGGGGCATGACGTTTGCTGGGGCCACTCTCTGCAGTTGAGGCATACCCCGAAGAAGCTGACAGCTCGAGGCCACCTTACTCACTGCAGTGCCCACAGCTGGGCAGCAAGCCCTTCTTTGAAGAGGCATCCAGGCATCATTTTGTCCACCAGGTGTTATGTCTGAATAAGATCCGGCAAAGTGAGATATGTTATTTCGGCATCCTTTGATCTCGTTGGAGTGGGAACACACTCTCTGTATCTCATACACTACTGGACAAGTCCATGGTAGGATGTGAAAGCACCAGATGGTAGTTGCCAGAGGCCATGGCCTGCTGAGATGGAGATTGCTGTGCAGCAGTTTGCGAGGGAGTGTTCTCGGGATTCATAGCTTCGGCTAAAGAGAGAGGATTAGGCAGAAGGAGAAGCTGGCTTGGGAGATAGCTTCAGCATAGGCCAGCCCCATAAGGAGCTCTGAAGTTAGTGGAGGGGACCAGACATTTATTCTTTCACATAAGTCAGTCACTGGACATAAGTGCCCTGGGAAGGACACCTCACGGGGCTTTCTGCCAGAATCCCTCTTGGCAGTTGGGGAAATCTTTCAGTTCTGATGGGGATTCTGAGAGGGCTTCCCTGGTGGTTCAGCAGTGAAGAATCAGCCTGCAATGCAGGAGCGACAGGAGACACGGGTTCGATCCCTGGGTTGGGAAGATCCCCTGGAGGAGGGCATAGCACTTCACTCCAGTATTCTTGCCTGGAGAATCACATGGACAGAGGAGCCTGGTGGGCTACAGTCCATAGAGTTGCACAGAGTCAGATATGACTGCAACAACTCAGCATACCCAGGGATTCTGAGGGACACATCAGAGCATCTCACTGCAAGTCTACTGAGCCCTGGCTGGCTTTAATGCGGATAATAATTATAGTGATACGACTACTACCACTAACCTCTTTGTGACCTCATGACCTATACAGTCCATGGAATCCTCTAGGCCAGAATACTGGAGCCTTTCCCTTCTCCAGAGGATCTTCCCAACCCAGGGATCGAACCCAAGTCTCCTGCACTGCAGGTGGATTCTTTACCAACTGGGCCATGAGGGAAGCCCAATAATAATAATACTTTGTTAAAAAAAAATTCCTGAACCAGTGCTGAAAGAGAGAAACCTGATACAACAGACATAAATGAAGACTGTCTTTAACCACCTTGAAGGTAAGCTGCTGACCCAGAAATCTTTCGAGCTGACTTACTGGAATTTTCACTGGGATTTTTGCTCAAATGGAAAATGATTTACATTGATTATTTAATCCATTTTGGCTAGAATGTAGTAACGCAGTGCTTCTTTAGTTTGCAGTATCTTCCTTCATTTTCAGCAGCCCTGTTTAGTCACACCTGCTTCCCCATCCTGATCACTCAGCAGACCCACTGCCATCTAGAGTCATGTGGTTTCAGGTTCCAGCATGCCCGGAGTGCAGTGATTTGGTCCCCACTCTACGCATGGCCTTGCTCTCCCTCAGGCTGTGAGCAGAGGATTTTTCACAATTGTAAAACATCGAAACTCATCCCTACCAATCCTTGTAAAGACCCCAGGGAGCCCAAGCTGTTTCAAGTGAGATGTCTCTGCCCGAAGAGTGTAGCAGGAGTGAGGGAGGCTGGTGCATTTCATTTCATTATGAACTCAAACAAGGTTTGAGAGGAGGTTAAAGTACCTTTATTCAGCTCTCAGTCATTATCTTGCCTGGCGCACAGTGCTCTAGAGGGAGGAAGACACAGCAGAGGGGCTCTGGACGTGATGCAAGGAGGCTGCCTTCTGATGCTTCCAGCCCCTGACATTCTGGTTCTCCATGGATCGGGTCTTGCTCATTCCCACTGCCTAGGAAAGTGTGGGGTTCACAGTGTATGCTCAGAAGTGTGCCTTTGTTTTTAGGGTCCCCCCAGATGTAGCTGGTGTAAAGAAAAGAATAAAATAGGTATGGAACAAAGTTAAGGAATTGTAAAAGTTTTCCAGCTCATGCTGCCCCATCCCATAAGTCTACCACCCAAAGCACAATACACTGCTTCTGACATTGTATCTTGCAACCCAGTGACAGGTTACTAAATCTCCCAACATCATGTATCTGTTGTAAAGAGGTATTCTGTTTGGGCAGGTTTGGACATATGTTCACCCTTGGATCAAACTTTATGCCCAGGTGATTAGAGTCTTGTGATGACTCAGACCTAAATATTGCTTTTCTACAATTATTTCTTCTTATTATCCTAGTAAATGTATGTTGAAACTTTTCTTCTAATCTTTATATTTCTTACTCCCTCTTGCAGATTGTATATTCCTTCGTATTCTGCATTTTGTGTAATTTCCTCAAATGTATTTGGAGTCAATTAATTTTGTCTTGAGCTGGTTCTCATCTGCTATATTCATTAAGTTTTTAAAATTTAACGAATAATTTCTGAATATAAAATCATTTATTAAGATGTGTCCCTCATATATTTTATTGTGCTACAAATCACATAACATGAAATCTGTCCTCAGCAAATTTTTAAGTGTACAGCACAGTATTTTAGTTTTATGTACAATGTTATACAGTAGCTCTCTAGAACTTTTTCATCTTTCATCAACTTTCTTATAGACTGAAACTCTATACCCACTGAACAATAACTCCTCATTTCTCCCTTTCCCACCCCCAACCACGCAACCACCATTCTACTTTCTGTTTCCATGAGTTTCACTACTTCAGATATGTCATATGATTGGAATTATGCAGTATCTGCCTTCATGTTGATTGGCTTTTTCATTATGTCCCCAAATGGCTTTAACATTATGTTAAAGTGCTAATGCCTTTAGCATTATGTCCTCAAAGTTCATCCATGTTGTAGCACATGACAGGATTTCTTTCTTTTTAAAGTCTAATACTCCATTGTATGTATATACCATATTTTCTTTGTCTATTTGTTCATAGACACTTAGGTTGTTACTACCTCTTGGCTATTGTGAATAATACCGCTGTGAACTTGGGAGTGCAGATGCTTCTTTGAGATCCTCATTTCATTTTTTTTTTTTTGGGCAGATACCCTAAAGTGGAATTGCTTGATCATGTGCTGTTCTATTTTAATTTCTTGAGGAACTTCCTTTCTGTTTTCCATAGTGGCTGTGCCAATTTACATTCCCTCCAACAGGGCACAAGATTTCAGTTTCTCTCCACATCCTCACCAAGGCTTGGGATTTTTTTGTTGTTTTGTTTTTTGAGGATGGCCACACAAGCAGGTGTCAGGTGATCGTGCACTGTGGTTTTAATCTGCATTTCCTTGATGATTAGTGATGTTGAATATCTTTTTATGTACCTGTGGGTATATGTATATGTTCTCTGGAGACATGTCTATTTAAGTCCTTTGCCCATTAAAAATTTTTTTTCTTGTTATTGACTTGTGGGAGTTTTTATGTATTTTTGGATATTAACTCCTCAGATATATAGTTACAAATATTTTCTCTCATTCTATGGTTTGTTTTGTGTACTCTGTTGATAGTCTTTTGCTGTACAAAAGCTTTTTAGTTATGTAGTTCCACTTGTCTATTTTTTCTTTTGTTACCATATCCAAGAAATCATTGCCAATACCAATGTTATGAAGCCTTCCCTATATTTTATTCTAAGAGTTTTATACTTTTGGGTCATGCATGTAAATCTTTATTCTATTTTGAATTTACTTTGGGGCATAGCATAGAGTAAGGGTCCAGTTTTATTCTTTTGCACATGGATGTTTAGTTTTCCAGGCACATTTGTGGGGTTTTTTTTGTCCTTTAAAAATATTTATTTATTTGGTTGCAGTGTATAGGATCTTTGATCTTTGTTGTGGCATGCAGGATCTTTAGTTATAACATGTGGGATCTAGTTCCCTGACCAGGGATTGAACCTAGGCCCCATGCATTGGGAGTGCAGAGTCTTGGCCCCTGGACCACCAGGGAAGTCTTCAGGCACATTTGTTGACTTATTGTTTCCTCATTGTGAAGTCTTGGCACCCTTGTCAAAGATGATTGACCATATGTGCATGAGTTTGTTTCTGAGCTGTTCTGTTCCATCTGTTCATATGTCTGTCTTTCTATCAGGACCATACTGTTTCAATTACTGTAGCTTTGTAACATGTTTTGAAGTCTGGAAGTGTGAGGCATCCAGCTTTGTTCTTAAAATTGTTTTGGAATAAATACTTTTTTTAAATGTTTAAAGCAATGTGTGTTTTGTTTTTGTTTTCAACTTGTGTTTTCTTTTTCCTTAGCATAAGCTCTTTGATTTTAGTTTCCATTCTTATTCCATAATCTCTTTCAGATTTTGTCAACTACTGTAGAATATTGGTATTACATCTCTTAATGGTTGTAGCTGCTCTTCTCCTTCAGATGGTTTCATTTCTTGTGTGTTTTGCAATTTTTTCGTTGTGAGCTCTTGTTGTTTTCTCCATGTAAATCAGACACTCCCTGGTGCTCAATTTTGCATTTACTTTTGCCGGACTTCAGGGATTCACTAGTTCTAGAGAAGTTTTCGTAATATCCTCTTGACTTGAGTTTATTGCACTCCCTGGGCATTGTAACTTCTGATGCCATTTCTGTGGTTTCAGTTTCATGAAAGGCTTTGTTTTCCACTCAGATTCCCAGCAATTTGCAAGCTTTCCTTTCCTCTTCCCTGAACTGATGGGTGAGGTTTTTCTAATCTTCTTTATCCAGACAGGGAAATCCTTTCAGGAGCTTCAGCCTCTGCAGGATTCTTCTCCTGCCTCACACTGCCCCCAGGCCCTGTCCCCTTTTTCCACCTGCAAGGTAGAGTACACCTCACCCTGCAACCAACCCCACCCCAACCCTGCTTCCCGCTCTAGCATCCAGGGCTGATACGCATACCCAGGCCACCTTGGGCTTCTCTCTCAGCACTTGTCAGCATTACCACACAGTGTTTGAGTTCTTTTTTCACCTTGGTTTCTTAAGGTTTTTCTCTTCCTTTCTCCATTCTTTCCTCCTCTCTTTCCTTTCCTTCTTCTGAATTGATTATGTAGTCTATCTTATTGCTGTGTGCTTTTGTGCAGCATTTCTGTTGTATTCAGTTGGATCAATAGTATCTCTGTGTGGCAGTGAAGGTAGTAGAAGGATGCAACTGAATTCAGCTTATGTTGCCCAAGGATCTTGATCTTGAGTGATCTTCTAAAAATAAAACATATCTGGTTATCCCCAGGTTAAAACCTGCTGATGACTTGCTATTGTGCTTGGGTAAATACTTCGAAGTCCTTATTTTGGCTTAAAGTGTCCTATATGAGTTGACCCCTATCTCCCTTTGCAGCCAGAGATCATGGTACTTCCTCCCTCGTTCAAAACAGCCTTCTTTCTTTTTCTTAAGAGTAGTTGATTCTGCCTGGAAATGTCTCCATCCAGATGTCCAGATGACCAAATTGTCACCTTCCTAAAAAGGCCTACCCTGATGACCCTACCAAAAGTACATCCCCACTCCATCCTCTCATATCATCCTGATTCATAGTCTTCATACACTTATCACTATGTTAATTAAGTTTGTACTTGTTCATTATTTATTTTGGAGGCCAGTCTGACAGGAGTTGCTGATGAAGAGGGAAAGAAATAATCAAGGATGAATCGTAGATCTGGAGTTTGAGCAAGTGAGCAGATGCCTGTGAAAGAAATAGGTATGGGATGGGAATTGAGTTATGATTAAAAGGTTTATATTTGAGATTTCTATTCTTCATCCTAATGAATACATCAAGTGGGAAGTTGCATATAAACGTCTGAAACTCAAATGAAAATCAGGAATGACTTTATAAGCTTGGGCATCATCAGCATACAAATAATACTGCAAGTCATATGACCAGATGCTAGTACCCAGGGAAAGAGTGAAGAGTCACTAGACAAGAGAAGGAAATACATCTTCTGAAGCAATTACCAATGTGATGTAGTCAGAGCTGCAAGGTAATTCCTTTGAACAAACATACACAAAACAGGGAGGACCTTTTCATGAAGAAATTAAGCAGCATGTTCCAAACTTTATTTAATTAGCTTACCTCTTGCTCTTGTCAGTGGGAAGTTTGGTGCATGGAAACAGTGATGGTCTCTGTAGATTTCTGAAGGAGGAGAAGTAGATTTTCTTGACTCTCTCCAAACATGATGTGACTTTCCCAAACAAATGTACACAGGGATTTCATGAACATTGATTCTTTCCTTCTTTTCCATAGGAATTGATGTGGGGTATTCTGACAGAGAGGACTCATGGGTTTTGTCCAACACAAACAGGTTAGAAATCTCTGGGAAGCTTTATCTTGTCATTATGTTTGAATGCTGGAGAATGGACCAAAAAAGAATTTTCTTCTCTTCTTGTTTTTGGGACATTAAATTATGCAATTATGCAACTTATTTGGTGTTTAGTGGAGCAAAGTAATGCTAAATCTCTTCAGACAGTATAGTCCAAGGTGGGAATTATGCTGAAATGAATAGGCTCTCTGCTTTGACTTCCTTGAGCTACAGATCAACATCTTGCGTTTAAATCTAACTTACTGCTTCATTGTCTTCTAGACTTATTTACGCTATAAAAGGTTTGCCTAGAGATATGGATTGTTTATGCATATGATATGGCTGCAACTGTGCAGTATAGCCATGCTTTTGCTTTTTACTTTCAGTCAAAGCAAAATTAAAGGATCATAATCACCCTTATTCAAGAGGTAATGAGGAATATTTTAAAGTTCATGTTTCATAGATCTTTCATCAAGAATAGGACTGAAGTTCCAAATGAGATGTATTTTCTGTAATGCATGTAGTGCCGCATCCTGAAATAGCTATTATTTTTTGTCATTCTGTTTTGCTGGGCAGACAGTTGGATATTAAACAATAAAAATATGTTTTTATACATGACATTTCATTTTTGGATAACCAGCAACCAAAATTCCCAGGCACTGGGATTAGTGTATTCATCTCCACAGGTGTCCAGAAATGAAATGTCACCTAAAGCAGTAGACACACTTCATTGCTATCACACCCCAAACTTTCCTCCAGTGAAATATTTCATGAAAATTAAATGAAAAACCAAAACCTTCACAATGGGTGTTTCAGCAGCTTTAATGGGTTTTAGGATAGAGCACACTCCCCAAAATTCAACAATGGGTATTATGTACAAGACAGTTGTTCCGAGAGTATTATACTATTCTTTCCTCATCTTTTTGGCTGTGTGGTGAATCAATCAAACTGCAGCTTATACATTTCTGCTTAAAATCTCTGAGAAAATAGCTCTTGTTTCTGTGTGTAGATGTGGTATATGCTTCCTGGAAATGTCTCCTTTCTCCTAATCACTGTCTCCTTTCTCATCATCTGGCCGTCCATTTAGCGAATATTCACTTATGTGCTGTGTCACCGCGTCCATTCCTAGGCATAATCAAAGTCCATAGGCCCTTATGGAGTTTATAATTTAGCCAGGTAGTCCCATGACAATACAATGAATGACAAAAGCAGCTTTTCATACTTATTAGATGTTTACTATTTGCCAGATGTTATTCTAGGTGAGATCTTGTATTACATCACTTAATCGTTTACTAAGATGTGGGAAAGTCCTCAACTTATCCAAGGTCACATGGCCAGAAGTGACACTAACAATACAAAGTGATGAGATACAGGTTTTGTTGTTGTTGTTTAGTCACTAAGTCATGTTGGACTCTTTTGCAACCCCATGGACTAGCTTGCCAGGCTTCTCTGTCCCTGGGATTTCCCAGGCAAGAATACTGGGAGTGGGTTGCCATTTCCTTCTCCAGGGAATCTTGCTGATCCAGGGATCAAATTTGCGTCTCCTGCATTGGCAGGTGAATTCTTTACCACTGAGCCACCAGGAAGTCCAAGACATAGGGAGTTTAGGATATTGTGAAGATATGATGTGAAGGCTCCTGACCTGATGTGTCAGTCTGTTTAGGCTCCCATAACAAAGCAGCATAGGTTGGTGGGTGGTTGTTAAACAACAGAGATTTATTTTCTCAAAGCTCTGGAAAAGCTGGAAAGTTCAAGATCAAGCTTTGCCAGAGTTCACTTTCTGGTGAGAGCTTTCTTCTCTGGCTTGCAGGTGGCTGCCTTCTTGTGTCCTTACATAGGAGAAAAAGGGCAGTTGCTCCAGTGCTGCTGCTTTTAAGGGCATGAATCCCATCATGAAGGCCCCCTCCTAATGACCTCATCTAAACCTAACTACCTCCCAGAGGCTCTATCTCCAGATACCATCACATTGGAGGTTAGGGCTTCAACATATGCATTCTAGTGGGACATAATTCAGCCACGGCACCTGGGTTTAGAAATTTTCCAGGTCAGGGATTACAAATCCCTCTCCAGATCAGAAATACTATTTATCAGCTATGAATAAGGCTTTAAAAATACCTGTCTTTGCTCGATCTCAAAATAATTATAGTGGATTACAGTGTGGATTAGCTTTTTCAGATCCTTAAGGCTTGGTTTCTCATCTATAATTTGGGAGAAGAGTTGTATACTTGCATATGTACAGCATTTCTATATGTGAATGGTATGTATTTCCATGTATGAATGTATTTGTGAATGGTAAGGTGTGCGTGTATGTGGTGGGCCAGTCAGTGATCTTTTTTGGCATTTTCATATATGCAGCATTTTAGAAATAAAGTGCTTTTTAAAGCACATGGTAAAATAGATGTGTATTACTCACCTGATCATCATAAGTGAGATGTTATTTCTTTCTTGTCCTTTTTACATGTGTACAGACCAAGGCCAAGAGGTCATGTTTCTTTTCCAGGGTCGTGCATGCAGTTGGTAGGTGGCCAGGGTTGGTACACAGACCCCTGATTCTGAATCGGCGCTTTTCCTCTGCCCCGTGACTGCCTGGTGCCTGTGTACAGTTTACCTGATACCTGGGGTCTGAAAAAGACACCTATTCCCTCTTGTATGCTCAGCTGACATTTTGTTCTGTTTCTTTGCCATCCTTGACGACACCACGGTGTTCAGTGCATTTCGGACATATTGGTTTCCAGCCAGCCCCCCATCTCCAAGACCCTACCACACACCCATTTCTATTTGCCTCACCTCAGCTCACGTAAGTTGTTACTAAGAGTCCTTGTTTGCTCCTGTTCAGTGTACAGGCAGCCTCGCAGAGCTTTACTGCAGCTACCGGGACTCCAGTGGCAGGAAAACAGTCGAGTTTCAGAAATGTGAGCCACTTTTGCTGATTCTTAAGACTAAAAACATTTTTCTTTATACATGCAGAAATACAAGCATTTGAATCACTTTATAAAATCTATACATTGGGTCATATCATAATACCTTTTTTTAAGCTAAAATTTTTTTTCTTTATTTGCCCTTACCTACCCTTTCCTGACCTGTGTCAGCTTCCACCCCTGGCTAGCCCATGTGTATAATCTAGCACGTGCCCTTCCAAATCATTCCCAGTGCTTGGCTTGTAAAGTCACATGTAAACATACATACATGTATATGTATAATATATTTATATATATGTGTGTGTGTTTTACAAAACACGCCCTTGTTTTACAAAAAAATGAGTTCATATTATTTTCTTATTTGTGCATTATCTTGCTTTTTTCTTTCTTTTTTTAAACTCTTTCCCCACTTCCTCTTTCCACCCTTGGCAGGTGCCTTACCCCTCCCCCTAATTGAAAATAGACATACCCCAACTTCCAAATTTCAAACCTACTAACTATCCTACATCCACCCCATCTCTTCCTTTTTGGAATAAATGTCCAACAAAAAAGTCTCCTTTCTCCAGTCTAATTTCTGTAGCCCCTGCTTATTTTAATCTTTCTTATATTTTTATCCTTAACTCTTTAATCTCTAATCAGGATCTAATCATTAAATACTAGTGTATTTCTATGTATAGTAAAAATAAAATAAAAGCATCCCACTGACAGCACAGTCTTTGCAGTTGCTGCCTTAGCTCTCACCTTTCTTCCAGATAAACTCTTGAAAGAGTTGCTTCTCTGGTCATCTCTGCTTCTGTGCCACCCACAAACCCTTTGCTGCCCCAGATACCTCATTCCCTCTTCCCCCTCTGGGTCTCTGCACAGGCCAGTCCTACTGCCTAGAACATATTTTTCCCTACTTGCTCCTGTTCTGTTGCTAACTCCTACTCATTACTTATGTTTCATCTTCATCGTTCTTCTAGGAGTTGATTAGAAGCCTCTTCTATGCATATCAAACTTCCCCATAATAAACTGCCAGATCACATGAAATGGCCAAATTAAGGCATCCCTGATTTTCCTTTTTGCCTCTTCAGCCCTCATTCTCCTCTCCTGAGATAGTTGAGGCTTCTCCATGCTTTTGTGGCACTTAGCCACAATCTGTTTCAAGTACTCTTTTGTTATTTGTCTGTCCACTAGACTATGAACTGCTAGAATGATGCTAGAAATTTGAAGCGGCAATAATTGTTTGTTGAATTGGACTGATTCGAAGCATAATTGATTATGGCTCCATAATATTACATTTACTTGGCTGTTTTTCTCTCTGACTTTCTTGCTGTTTTCCTATTTGCAGACATTTAGGATTTTGTTGGTGTTTACTATTATAAATAAGGCTGCGATGAAGATCTTTGTGATTGAAGCTTATTTATGTTGTTTCAGATTATTTACATAGATTTGAGTCTAAAAGTTGGGCTATTTAAGTAAAAGGTACGATTATTTTAAAGACTTCAACATCCATTGTCAGATTGCTTTCCCAACCTTATTATACAATTAAAATCCCTCTTTATGTGACTATTTTACAAATTGTATTTCAGACCTTTGTGTAGCATGAATACACATCTAACAACATCACTGCATTGGAAGCATTGCGGTAGCTGTCTGAGTTTCCCATTTATCTTCACTAAGAATACTGCCTGAGTGTAGAGGCCCTGGGGAACTGGAAGCTTGCAGGCCTGAGAGACCGAGTAGCTGGACTTGGATCATTTCTGGCTGAAGAAATCCGTACTCAGTACCTGGAGATCATTGGAACTGCTCTTCAAATCTTGTTGTCAGAGAAAAGGATCCTTCCTACTCTCTGTGATCTGTTTAAGGGCAAGGTTTGATGAGAACTCTGGCTTCAGTTTTTCCTTTCTTGATTTGGCCCAGTGGGGCCATCTGGCTTCTTTCTTTCAACAGAAGATCATGGAAAATGCTCCAGGACTACTGTCAGAACTGTGGAAATTCTTTCATTATTTTAAAACTCAAAATGGAAAATTTAAGACACATATAAAGATGGGGAAAACCTCATGATGAATTCTTGTTGCCTATCAGCTGGCTTCAACAACTCTTGGCATTTCGACAATCTTATTTCATCTATTCTGCTGGGCTTTAAAATGTTTTCATTTATTTTTTGCTGAAATGTTTTTGCACAAACCTAGACTTGGTTATTTTTGTTCAGTAAATACTTCTGTATGTTTCACTAACATAGATGCTTTTTAAAAAAATAACCATAATACTATTCTCACTTAAAATTTATAATAGGCTTTAAAAGCATCTTATATCTAGTTCATGTTCAAATCCCTTTGATTGCCTCAAAAGAGCCTTTCTTTAATAGTTGATTTGTTTGAATGAGGATTCAAATGCCAAACACTGCATTTTCCTGATATGTCTTATGAATATGTTTTAAATTTATGACAGTTTGCCATTTCTCTCCCCCTTAATGCCCAATTATTGAAGAAACCAGGTTATTTTCCTCATAGAATTTCTCGTTTTCTAGATTTGGCTTATTTTGTCCTATGATGTCACTTACATTCATCTACTATGTCTTTCCTTAATTGAATATAGAGGATTGATGAGATTCAAGTTTAGTTTCTTTAGCAAGAATACTTAATAGCTGGTGACATCGCGCTTCCTCTTTCATCAGCATCAGGAAGAACAGAATGTTGGCTGGCCCTCTTCAGGTGACATCAAAATTGATCAGTGGGTTCAAGTGTGGTCAGCTTCCTTTTGCCAATATAAACTTCCTTATTAACCTTTCCTAATGGTTTTGGTGGCCCTTGCTCTCTGTGACTCACCGGGTGAGGGTCCCTCTGGCACAAACCCCACTCCCACCTCCACCAGAGTCTCCAGCAGTGGCCTGCTGCAGGGTCGGGGCACTGAGTGCAGCAGTGTGTGCACAGGACCTTTTGAAGGAGGTCGCCTTTCGCTTCATTACCTCCACCATAGTTTGGTCTCAAGTCAAACAACAGGGAGGGAACACAGCCCTGCCCATCAACAGAAAATTGAATTAAAGATTTACTGAGCATGACCCCACCTATCAGAACAAGACCCAGTTTCCCCCTCAGTAAGTCTCTCCCATCAAGAAGCTTCCATAAGCGTCTTATTCCTATGCATCAGAAGACAGACAGACTGAAAACCACGATCACAGAAAACTAATCAAACTGATCACATGGACCACAGCTAACTCAGTGAAACTATGAGACATCCAGTGTAGGGCCACCCAAGACAGATGGGTCATGCTGGAGAATTCTGACAAAATGTGGTCCACTGGACAAAGGAATGGCAAACCACTTCAGTATTCTTGCCTTGAGAACCCCATGAACAGTATGAAAAGGCAAAAGGATAGGATACTGAAAGATGAACTCCCCAGGTTGGTAGGTACCCAATATACTACTGGAGATAGTGGAGAAATAACTCAAGAAAAAATGAAGAGATGGAGCCTAAGAAAAAACAACACCCAGATGCTGTGGGACTGGTGATGGAAGTAAAGTCCAATGCTATAATGAACAATACTGCATAGGAACCTGGAATGTTAGGTCCATGAATCAAGGTAAATTGGAAGTGGTCAAAGAGGATATGGCAAGGGTGAACATCAACATTTTAGGGATCAGTGAACTAAAATGGACTGGAATGGGTCACTTTAACTCAGATGACCATTATATCTACTACTGTGGGCAAGAATCCCTTAGAAGAAATGGAGTAGCCCTCATAGTCAACAGAAGTGTCTGAAATGAAGTTCTTGGGTATAGTCTCAGAAACAGAATGATCTCTGTTCATTTCCAAGGCAAACCATTCAATAACACAGTAATCCAAGTCTATTCCCTAACCAGTAATGCTGAAGAAGCTGAAGGTGATCGGTTCTATGAAGACCTGCAAGACCTTCTAGAACTAACACCCAAAAAAGATGTCCTCTTCATTACAGGGGACTGGAATGCAAAAGTAGAATGTCAAGAAATAACTGGAGTAACAGGAAAATTTGGCCTTGGAGTACAGAATGAAGCAGGGCAAAGGCTAAGTATTTTGCCAAGAGAACATACTGGTCATACCATACACCCTCTTCCAACAACACAAGAGAAGACTCTACACATGGACATCACCAGATGGTCAATATCAAAATCAGATTGATTATATTCTTTGCAGCCAAAGATGGAGAAGCTCTATACAGTCAACAAAAACAAGACCAGGAGCTGACTGTGGCTCAGATCATGAACTCCTTATTGCCAAATTCAGACTTAGATTGAAGAAAGTAGGGAAAACCACTAGACCATTCAGGTATGACCTAAATCAAATCCCTTATGATTATACAGTGGAAGTGAGGAATAGATTCAAGGGATTAGCTCTGATAGACAGAGTGCCTGATGAACTATGGACAGAGGTTCGTGACATTGTACAGGAGACATGGATCAAGACCATCCCCAAGAAAAGGAAATGCAAAAAGGCAAAATGGTTGTCTGAGGAGGCCTTACAAATAGCTGTGAATAGAAGAGAAGCTACAGGCAAAGGAGAAAAGGAAAGATATACTCATTTGAATGCAGAGTTCCAAAGAATAGCAAGGAGAGATAAGAAAGCCTTCCTCAGTCATTAGTGCAAAGAAATAGAGAAAAACAATAGAATGGGAAAGACTAGAGATCTCTTCAAGAAAATTAGAGATACCAAGGGAACATTTCATGCAAAGATGAGCTCAATAAAGGACAGAAATGGTATGGACCTAACAGAAGCAGAAGATATTAAGAAGAGGTGGCAAGAATACACAGAGGAACTTTACAAAAAAGATCTTCATGACCCAGATCATCACAATGGTGTGATTACTCACCTAGAGCCAGACATCCTGGAATGTGAAGTCAAATGAGCCTTAGGAAGCGTCACTAGGAACAAAGCTAGTGGAGGTGATGGAATTCCAGTTGAGTTATTTCCAATCCTGAAAGATGATGCTTTGAAAGTGCTGCACTCAATATGCCAACAAATTTGGAAAACTCAGCAGTGGCCACAGGACTGGAAAAGGTCAGTTTTCATTCCAATCCCAAAAAAGGCAATGCCAAAGAATGTTCAAACTACCACACAATTTCATTCAACTCACACTAGCAAAGTAATGCTCAAAATTCTCCAAGCCAGGCTTCAACAGTATGTGAACCGTGAACTTCCAGATGTTCAAGCTGGTTTTAGAAAGGCAGAGGAACCAGAGATCAAATTGCCAACATCCACTGCATCATCGAAAAAGCAAGAGAGTGCCAGAGAAACATCTGTTTCTGCTTTATTGACTATGCCAAAGCCTTTGACTGTGTGGATCACAACAAACTATGGAAAATTCTTCAAGAGATGGGAATACCAGACCACCTGACCTGCCTCCTGAGAAACCTATATGCAGGTCAGGAAGCAACAGTTAGAACTGGACATGGAATAACAGACTAGTTCCAAACGGGGAAAGGAGTATGTCAAGGCTGTATATTGTCACCCTGCTTATTTAACTTATATGCAGAGTGCATCATGAGAAATGCCAGCTGGATGAAGCACAAGCTGGAGTCAAGATTGCTGGGAGAACTATCAACAACCACAGATATGCAGATGACACTACCCTTATGGCAGAAAGTGAACAAGAACTAAAGAGCCTCTTAATGAAAGTGAAAGAGGAAAGGGGAAAAGTTGGCTTAAAACTCAACTTACTTTTTTGTATAAAAACTAAGATCATGGCATCTGGTCCCATCACTCCCTGGCAAATAGATGGGGAAACAGTAGAAACAGTGACAGACTTTCTTTTCTTATGCTCCAAAATCACAACAGATTGTGACTGCAGCCATGAAATATAAAGATCCTTGCCTCTTGCAAGAAAAGCTATGACCAACCTAGATAGCATATTAAAAAACAGAGACATTATTTTGCCAAAAAGGTCCATCTAGTCAAAGCTATGATTTTTCCAGTGGTTATGTATGGGTGTGAGAGTTGGACTATAAAGATAGCTGAGCACCAAAGGATTGATGCTTTTGAACTATGGTGTTGGAGAAGACTCTTGAGAGTCCTGTGGACTGCAAGGAGATCCAACCAGCGCATCCTCAAAGAAATAAGTCCTGAATATTCATTGGAAGGACTGATACAGAAGCTGAAGCTGAAACTCCAAACTTTGGCCACCTGATGCAAAGAACTGACTCATTGGAAAAGAGCCTGATGCTGGGGATGATTGAAGGCAGGAGAAGGGGACGACAAAGGATGAGATGGTTAGATGGCATCACCAACTTGATGGACATGAGGCTGAGCAATTTCTGGGTGTTGGTGATGGACATGGAAGCCTGGAATGCTGCAGTCCATGGGGTGGCAAGAGTCGGACACGACGAAGTGACTGAACTGAATGGTTTTAGCACTCAGAAGTGAACATTAGTTATATCCATTATTTCACTCAGAGTTGAAGAATGATTCTCTAAATCTGTCAATGTGTTTCTGCTTTTATTTTCTGGGATTCTTTTGTGAGGACCTCTCTTTTGTCAATCATTGGTAATCCCCCAAGGTATTAGGAAAGGTAGAATAGAGGCTTTATTTTGTTTATTTGTCAATTTTTTAAACACTGAGTTGGTGTTTTAACAATGCGTAGTGATTGTCAGCTACATCTTTGGACTCATAGATTTTCATACCTATATATTTTATTTGCAGCTGTTATTTTGTTGGATGTCCAAATGGTTTGATCCTTGGCCAGTGGAAACCCCTCAGATTTTTTCCTTTTGTTTTCTTTTAATAAATCCCCAGTAACTCATGATATTTTCTATGCTTTCTGGCACAATAAGATACCCTAGACTTAGTATATTTCTATACCAAATCTGGATTAAGTCATTTCTCCAAGGAAGAATGTTCCCTTTTATTGGAAAATGCTATGTAGAGACCACCATCTTGGTTCTAGAAGTGAATTGATTGATTTTTTTAATGACTCTGTGATACTCCATGACATGCCATGATGTGTTTAACCATTGCCCATTTTTGGCATTCACTTTTCCCCCAGTTTTGTCAGGTTTTATCTTTCAATTACAAAGCCATATAGAAGATACAAGAAAACTGTATAAGAAGCTTGCTATGGTCCTTGTGTCATTAACAGAGATTGTAAAATTGAAAACCAATACAAGAAGAGTTGAAAATTTTAATATAAGCTCTGATAACCAAGTAGTTCTTGGGCATTATGTGAGGACTAAAGGAAAATAACACTTGTTCAAGTAGATAAAGAATTTCTCCTTTGCTTCCTCATCATTAAAAAGACAAGAAGTTGATACTCTCTTCTCCTTTCCTCTCTTGGTTGGAGAGGAATTTTCCTTCCTTCCCTCAGGGATCTCAGCAGAAACATATTTTCTGTTTGCTTTTTCTAACTGTGCTTCTGGCAAAGGGATGCACACAAGCTCTCCAAGTCATGAAGCAGCTTGGACCTCTCATCAGCTCCATACAACTTTGGGTGGAGGTACAGCTGTGTGCCATACTGGCAGTACATTTTATTCTTGCAGAGGGCATTCTGGCTTTCTTGATTCTATATTTTATTTCTTTGCCAATCATCAGACAGTGTGCAATGGAGGAAACAAAATTTATTGAGAGCTTTCGGCTCTGTGACTAGCAATAACCATTCCTGGCTGGTTACAGTGTTCCCCAGATGCACCATGCTATATAACCCTGGCTTCCTAGTTTATTGTGAATTCACCGCACTGTACTAACTCTGCCAACTGGCCATCTTCTCAGTATCTACATAAAAGAGAAAGATCTTGGTAGCACTCTTAAAACTTATCAACTTTACAAAAAGAAAATTATGGTAGTACACTGCAGAAAATTACACATAAGGAACAGCTTGATAAATTTCTACAAATTGAACACATTCATATAGTCACCATTTGGATCAATAAATAGTTCATTATAAGCATCCCTAAAGCCTTGTTATGTTCCTTTAAGTAACTCCCCTTCTACCTCCAAGGACAGCTATTATGCGGGATGCAGGATGCTGGGGACTGATGCACAGGGATAATCCAGAGAGATGGTGTGGGGCGGGAGGGG